>JALGBA010004109.1:182500-440000 GCA_023970755.1 Azemiops feae | reverse complement strand
AATAGAATAATGGAATGTAGAAGAGAATGGAATGGAACGGAACAGAACAGAACAGAACAGAATAGAAGATAAGATAAGATTAGAATAGAATAGAATAGAATAGAATAGAATAGAATAGAATAGAATAGAATAGAATAGAATAGAATAGAATAGAATAGAATAGAAGATAGGATATGGAATAGAATAGAATAGAACAGAAGATAGGATATAGAATAGAATAGAATAGAATAGAGTATATGATTAGAATAGAATAGAATAGAATAGAATAGAATAGAATAGAATAGAATAGAATAGAATAGAATAGAATAGAATAATAGAATAGAATAATGGAATGTAGAATAGAATTGAATAGAATTCTTTATTGGCCAAGTGTAATTAGACACATAAGGAATTTGTCTCCGGTGCACAAATTCTCACTGATACGGTGCTGCCAAAACATGTTTAGGCGACAATATCAAATGTTAATACTGTATGTGACCTGAAAGCACATGTTGTTAGGCCACCATGAAGGGGCCTGATGGATGCTGGAATCAGACAAATGTTGGCTTTTCCCCATCCTACGAATGTTTGATCTGAGAAGTAAATCTCAGTCTTCCAGTATTTGAGGGGCTGCCACATAGAAGAGGGGATCACGTTATTCACCAAAGCACCAGAGGGCAGGGCAAGAAGCAACGGATGGAAACTAACCAAAGAGAGAAGCAACATGGAACTAAGGAGAAACTTCCTGACAGTTAGAACAATTAACCAGTGGAACAACCTGCCTCCAGAAGCTGTGAATGCTCCAACACTGGAAGTTTTTAAGAAGAGACTGGACAGCCATTTGTCTGAAATGGTATAGGGTTTCCTGCCTGAGCAGTGGGTTGAACTAGATGACCTCCAAGGTCCCTTCCAACTTTATTATTATTATTATTATTATTATTATTATTATTATTATTATTATTATTATTATTATTATTATTATTATTATTATTATTATTATTATTATTATTATTATTATTATTATTATTATTATTATTATTATTATTATTATTATTATTATTATTATTATTATGGGCGCTCCATCATTGGAGATTTTTAAGAAGAGACTGGACAGTCACTTGTCTGAAATGGTATAGGTTCTCCTGCTTGAGGGAGGGGCTGGACTAGAAGACCTCCAAGGTCCCTTCCAGCTCTATTCTATTCTAAGGACCAGTTTATATTCTGCTTATATGTGCTACATTATTTCTAGAAAAACAATAATTGTCAAATACAACACTGGATAATATCACACAATCAAAGAACATTGTCTCCTTCACTCCTGAGGCCAACTGGAAACTATTTTATTCATTCTGTGACAGAATCACATATACGAATTATTTTTAACTTGCCCTTCCTTCTAGGATGTTAGGCGAATATAGTCAAGAGTTAAAAAATAAAACAAAACATGCTACAATATCCTCCAGTAAAACTGTGAAAACCCTCATCACAATAAAAACTCAAGCTTGAGGAGAGTAAGAACAAACTAAACACATCATTGCGGGAAAAAAAAAGTAAACTTTTGCAAAATGAAACGGTTGCATTATCTGCATTAATGAAGATTTGGTAGAAGGATATTCCAGATAAAGCGTTCGGGCTCGTTTCTTTTATTCTCCGTTCCTGCAACTTTTATGGCAGAAAAAAAACAACAACAAAGGAGAATTCCCTTCAAAACATAGGCAGTTAGCATAAAGGAAGTCCCTGGTCCAAGATTCTTTCATTCTGAAAGAGAATCTTACACGTAAAACAGGAACGGGCAACTGTGGCTTCTTTACAACTTGTGGACTTCAACTCCCAGAATTCCTGAACCCGCCATGCATGCATTTTTCTTCTTCTTTTTTTTAATGCATGTGTACATACATAATGAGGCCATGAGCTAAGTCTAATTTTCCAAACATTTTTATTTGAACTAGTGGACAATATTTCTTGGCAACATTAATACAGGTGGACGTGGCTGCCTCGGGGAATTCCACAGCTCGTAAAGTTGCCAGCGTTGCCCATTACTGATGCAAAGAGATATCACGGAATCTGTTTTTCAATTAAAATGCCGATAGGTTTATTTTGAAAAAGCAAGAATGGGCGAATTAGAGCAGGGTTTCTTAACCTTGGCCACACTGAGATGTGTGGAAGATCACGTGAAGTGTTAATAACACTTTATAAGGCCTTGGTAAGGCCACACTTGGAATACTGGAATCCAGTTTCGGTCGCCATGATATAAAAAAGATGTTGAGACTCTGGAACGAATGCAGAGAAGAGCAACAAAGATGATTAGGAGACTGGAGGCTAAAACATACGAAGAACGGTTGCTGGAATTGGGTATGTCTAGTTTAATGAAAAGAAGGCCTAGGGGTGACATGATAGCAGTCTTCCAATATCTCAGGGGCTGCCCCAAAGAAGAGGGAGTCAAGCTATTCTCCAAAGCACCTGAAGACAGGAGAAGAAGCAACGGATGGAAACTAATCAAGGAGAGAAGCAACCTAGAACTAAGAACTAAGGAGAAACTTCCTGACAGTGAGAACAATTAATCAGTGGAACAACCTGCCTCCAGAGGTTGTGGGTGCTCCAACACTGGAAGTTTTTAAGAAGAGACTGGACAGCCATTTGTCTGAAATGCTATAGGATTTCCTGCCTGAGCAGGGGGTTGGACTAGAAGACCTCCAAGGTCCCTTCCAAGTCTGTTTATTCTGTTATTCAACTCCCTAACCAACCATGTCTACCTATCTTAAAGTTGCTAAGGTTAGAAATGCTACATTAGATCAAATACAAGTATTTGGAGCATTAAAATTAGCCCATGGCTTCCTTACACATACATAAAAAAAAAAAGGAAAAATAATAATACTAATACAAATATTCAGAATGTTGCAAAACGCCTCAGGCTAGCTTTGTGCTCTATTCTGAGTAAATTTACACACCTCCAGTCACGACAAGAGTGCAACTAGCCTTTATTTTTCCATTTTTTCCCAAATATTTCTTGAGGCAGTGTGAGTTCAGTGACATTCAGAGAAATAGTAGGTTATTTGTTAGGCTTTTTGCTTTGCAGCAGACCAGCTCTACATATTTTTTTGAAAAAATATTTTTATTTTAAAAATATGGTGTTTTTTTAAAAAAAGAAAATTAAGTAGGGGAAGGAGACTAACAGATGCCCAGAGAAAGTTCCTATCTGCTTACCTCTATGTGTTATTTGCCTTATATAGGCTACATCATTTCCAGAAACGTTTGTCAAATACAATATTAGATAATTAGATATAGCACATGGAAACGTCTCCTGCCCTTGGCAGCCACATGAAAGTGGAGGCTTTTTTTAACGTCTCAGTTTAATGGCCCAAAACTTCATAGTGGTCTCTATCCAAGTACTAAGCAGGCCTTAGACTGAAAGGTTGAAAACGTCTAGAAAAAGTCACCAAAAATTAAGCATGACTTGGAACAGACTTTTCTCCCCTTAAATATTAATGTTATGTAAGCTATCCCTTAGACATAAGGGTTGGCAGAAGTATTTTTTTTAATGTTACAACATCTGTAAAGTTTAATATATCAGATAGATAGATAGATAGACAGACAGACAGACAGACAGACGGACGGACGGACGGATGGATGGATGGATGGATGGACGGATAGATGGATAGATGGATGGATGGATAGATGATAGAAGATAGATAGATAGATAGATAGATAGATAGATAACAGATAGATAGATATAGATAGATAAGAGGTGATAGATAGATAGATAGATAGATAGATAGAGAAATAGATTAGAGATAAAGAGAAAGAGATTAGAGATAGAGACAAAGAAATAGAGAAATGAAGAGAGAGAGTTGGTAGATAAATGATAGATAGATGATAGAGATAGATGAGACAGATATAGATGTCGGATAGAAATAGATGGCAGAGACATAGACAGATGATAGCTAGATAGATAGACAGCTAGATAGCTAGATAGCTAGACAGACAGACAGACAGATAGAGATAGAGATAGATAGATCTCATGTCTTTTTTATTATTTAATTTGGAAAAATTCCCAATAAATAATGACTAATTAATTATAGACTCCTAGATGCCTTTGTCCTGAGAATTGCTGAAAGGGAGGGATCCTCAATATTAATGCCAAACTGGCTTTGATCATGGCTTAGTTTTAATTATGGCAGACCATCTGATCATTTGGTGGTTAGTCTAATGTACTCCTAAAGAAGCTAGGTGTACAAAAATTCATTGTACTTTCTTAACATTCTAAATGGCTAAGTCACATCCTTATTTTTACATCCAATCTCTTTCCTCACCACCAACATCTGGTATTTATTTAGCCAACATTAAGGCTATAACTCTGTCAGTAGAAGCTAAATATGGTGCCGGGCTATCTCTCTTGTAAAAAAAAACCTGTGACATTTTGGACCGCACATTTTCTATTTGTGTACCGGTTTCGGCTTCAGATGCTATGCCTTAAGTACGCAAACATTTTAAAGATCTCCCCAAGAGTTGATGTTCATCGCGGCATTCTGTTTAGTTTAAATCAACAAAGACAGCAAAACCCTTTGCAAATGTTAGGCTTTGGTCTCACGAGAAAGGTTAGTATATTCACTTTATACTGAAGGAGAATCTGAACCTGGAGAGAAATAATCCAGGGGTGGGATTCAAATATCTGAACTACCGGTTCTCTGGGTGGATGCCGCTTCCAGAAGTCCGTTCTGGGCCTGGGCAACAAAAAAATTAGCTACCGGTTCTGCCAAACTGGTGCGAACCGGCTGAATCTCATCATTGAAATAATCCAAGGGTCCCACAGTAGCTCTTTTCAAGAAAGGACACACACTGAAGCTTGCTAGATGTGAAGCTCTTGAGGTCTTCAAACAGAACTTGGCTTTGATAGCCATAGGTGTCCACACGTAGTCACAATAACACCAGAGAAAACCTGCATCGAACTGTTATAGTGCAAGCTCCATATTTTATCTGGTATTGTGATATTGCGTGGAAGCCCATAAACGCAGGAGAAGGGATGGCACAACCTGGAGGTGGAGTGAAAAGGGGGAATCAGCCTAGAATCCCTACGTAGCCACAAGAGAACTAACTCCAACTGCTCTTGAGTGCTGTTGACCCTTATCTTACTCTAAGCAGGGGCCCGACTGTTACTTCAGAAGATTCTTGTGTCTAGACTCTTAGCAATAAATCAGCTTATTTGAATCTTCATGTGTGGACCTGGTCCTTCACACCTGACAATAAATGGTGGAACTGTATTGTGACAATATCAAGCAAATTCATCACTTGCCTCTCCATTGCCCCTGAAGATGGACACATCCATGTGGTTTTCTTGGGAATAATGCAAAAACTTCTGGAAGTTTTTCAACTTCCCAGTCTACCCTAGAGCCATATAGTCTTCTTTCATCTAAATATTAAGCAGGCATGAACCTTCTGAGCTCCATCAAAATCAGGAAGGTTTTACATCTGCTGAGACATGTTTTAAGCTATGTTTTAATACTATCAGGCAGAAGCAGTGAGATCCACTTATAAATGGTTCAAGTCAGCTACTTTATTACATGCTACCTATATTACAGGAATCTCCCAAGACTGCTTATCTTCTCTTGGGAACAAACAATCCCCATGAACTTAGTGGGGTCATGCTTCTTGTGACTTTTATGAATGGTTCAAGTCAACTACTTTGTTACATGCTACCTATATTACAGGAATCTCCCCAGACTGTTTATCTTCTCTTGGGAACAAATAATCCTCATGAACCTATGGGGTCATGCTTCTTGTGGCTTTTATGAATGGTTCAAGTCAGCTACTTTATTACATTCTACCTATATTACAGGAATCTCCCCAGACTGCTTATCTTCTCTTGGGAACAAATAGGTCCCATGAACTTGGTGGGATGCTTATGCTTCTTGTGGTTTTTCAAGCACTCAAGACTAGAGCTCTGCTTGACCCCTCCTCCCTGCCTAGGTGGTAGTTTCCCAACATATACCTTACTAATATGGTATGATACAATGCCCCAAACATGTTAAGAATAGAAAAATGGGACAGCGAAGCACATTAACATCCTCGCGTGCTTGCTTTTCAAGCACTTTATGTTAAACTTTTAAATAAAATTGTTGTGACAATTTGACTTTGAAGCTGCAATGGAGAAGATGCTAGACTTGGCGAAAGTCTTATAAGCCTTGAGTCACTAAGGAAAGACCATCTGTTACCGGAAATCATCCTTTTTCTTCTGGCTTAAGTGATGTCTTGTGCATTTGGTAGATAGAGCAGCTACGGAAAACACTTATTTCAGAGCAAACACGTTTTAAATATGGATGTTATTTTGAAGGAAACTAGGTTAAGAGAGGGATTTGAATCTGAATGAGAAGACTCAGCTTGACGGTGATTATTCTTAAGAGCTGAACTCAAAAAAAGACACAGCACATCCAAATAGATCTATCATATCCACTTACCTAAGGGTCACTAATAGTTTATCACTATTCAAGTATCAGAGATTGTTAATGTTTGGCAGAGGTGCCGTAATTCGGTATGCAAAGTAAATTCTTTGCATACAAAAGACCCCAGATCAATCTCTAGCAGACCTGCCAATCATTTATGATGATAGCAAGCTAGAAAGATGTTTGTATGACATCCTGAATCACCCAGCCCATATTATTTATGGTTCAGTTGTAGTAAGCACTTCTGAAAATTGGATTCATTGATTAATCCATGCCAAAGTAATCTATTGAGTAATCTGTTGAGCAAACCCAGCCAGAATAAAGCAGTTTTCTAAACATCCCCTTTCTGGAAAAAGGTTCAGTGGAATGCAGGGAAGTTTTACTATTGCAATTAAAATTCTTAATAATAATTATATCCCAAAACATTTTTTTTAAAAAACCAGGAATTCAGTAAGGTCTACCTTCAAGGAAATGTGTTTGACATGACTGTGTAAATCAAAACTGAAGATGGGACTGCAGGATAGATCCAAAGTAACAGTTATAACTAGGGCTACCACTTCTAGGGTGTCAAATTTCAATTGGCCACTAGATGGCAGCAAAGAGATATTGAAATCCTTAACTTGTTGCTGTTATCTAGTGGCCAACTGGATTTTTGCAGTCAAGAAACAGCCGTTTAAGCATAATCCCACTGAATTCAAGTGTATTAAACCGAAGCTAAATTAATTTCTATCCAATTCAATGTTGGTCAGAATCTCTTGATAGAGTTTCCAGGAAGGTGTACAAAGCAGAACCATGGGATTGTACTAAACGTAATCTGCCTATTTAGTAACATGTTATAAGGACAAGAAAAACTTATCTAAGTTTCCTATCATCAATTAAGGGACCTTATGAAAAACCTGTTGAAGGAAAAGTCTTCACCGTGATTCAGTCCAAGCCGGGAATAAACAACATGGCGACTGCTTTAGGAAGAAGGTTGCAGTTTATTGAAGAGGAGAGCCAGACAGGAAGATGGCTCTGGAAGAAAAGAGAGAGAGCACATGTAGGGAATGGGTTTTTATACCCTCTGGAGCCTTTTGTTTGGAGTTGTTCCTGTGGCATGAACTTTGACCTGAGTCTGAGTGTGCCCTTTGGTATCTGTGGGTTAATCCTATTATGTCCTGTCTTAGAGTTTGGGTGGGGTATGTAGATTTTAGGTGTCTTTGTCTTCCTAAGCTTCTAGCTGGGGGCCTCCAACCTTCCTGAATGGTTTACACCTGCATTTCTACAGAGCTGGTTTCTGCTTGTGGGAGGGAGACTTGGGGCTATAAAGAAAACTGGGCATGCTTTTCTGCCTCTTTAAGATCCTTTGAGGAAATATATTTTTCTGCCCTTTTAATATTTCCTTCTCTGTGGGGCTGACTTCCCACAAACCTATTAGCATTATTTAAAGCTCCAGGGTCCCTGGTGCTCTCTGAGCTTGGTGGTTTTCTTGCAGACGTTTCATTACCCAACTAGGTAACATCATCAGTGCTAGGGGGGAGTGGAGTTTGCTTTTATTTTTATAGACTAGTGGCTTGTAAAGCTGAGTTTTTGTCCGATTGCTTTCACTGTCTAAACCCATGACTTGCTGCCAATATTGTGACAAAACACCCCTTCCCACCCCTTCCAAATCTAGAACAAAGTGTTAAATCTCAAAGATGACTGTTCAGTGTTCAGTTAGGAATGTTATGGTATTAGTACTTCCTCCTCCATTTTTCCTCCGGCTGAAATGATAAACAGAAGGATTTCTGGCTCACGTCTACTGCCTTGAAGCTGATGGAGCATGCTGTAGAGCAGGGATCTGCAACCTTGACAACTTTAAGACTTGTGGACTTCAGTCATGCTGGCTGAGGAATTCTGGGAGCTAAAGTCCACAAGTCTTAAAGTTGTCAAGGTTGCAGACCCCTGCTGTAGAGCATTACTAAAATGCCATCATGTGTCAATGCTGCTAACATCGGATGTTTTTGCATTGACAACAGATGGAGATGCAACCATTGTCTTCTTCTTGCTTTTAGAGTCAGATGATGCTGGGAGGGGGGGAATGTGCTCGAGAATCTTGCTACACATAATAACACTGGACCTAGTGTGAGAACCAAGGTTGTTGAAATAAGAGATGATAAGGAATTGGCGGGCTGGAGAGCTGGAGGGGAAGCCTGCATTTCAAACTAATTGGGGAATGTGATTTATGACTGTTAAGTGGAGGAGGGAATTGTGCTTTGATACTATGTGCTCAGGGGAAGGGGAACTCAGTTTTTGGCTTTGCCTATGTACGTGCCGATGCTATGCTACTCAAATAAAGATTCTTTAAGGTAAACAATGCCTCGAAGTTCTTTGAAGAGTTTCATCTGTCGGAACCATGACATCATGGATATAACAGAATAACAGAGTTGGAAAGGATTTTGGAGGTCATCTAGTCCAACCCCCTGCTCAGGTAGGAAACCCTATACTATTTCAGACAAATGGCTGTCTGATCTCTTCTTAAAAACTTCCAGTATTGGAGGCAAGTTGTTCCACTGATTAATTGTCCTCACTGTCAGGAAATTTCTCCTTAGTTCTAGGTTGCTTCTCTCCTTTATTCCTTTCCATCCGTTGCTTCGTGTCCTGCCTTCAGGTGCTTTGGAGAATAGCTTGACTCCCTCTTCTTTGGGGCAGCTCCTCAAATATTGGAACCCTGCTATCATGTCACTCCAACGCATGTTCTGCCAGGGTGGTTGGGTCAAGATACTTCCTGAAATGTTAAAAAGAAGGACATAGTAAGTACGACAAAGAATTTGTCACTTGCCTAAGATGCCTGAACAGGATTTCAGCTTCCTGAGAAAACTGGGACAATGTACGGTGTGCCGTTGGTGTGTTCTTCAACAAAAGCCTGTTGAATGCCAATTGCATTAAAAAAAAAGAGAGAGAAAGAGAGAGAGACAGAGAGAGAGAGACACAGAGAGAGACAGAGACACACACAGAGAGAGAGAGCATCTGTGATTCTCCAGTTTTTGGCTGAATGGATGGAATTGGAAATTGCTCTCCCTGCTTTGCATTGTCATAACAGGTGTACCGTTTCTCAGCCGGTGAGTGCGTGGCCTCTGAAATGTAGTAGAGTATTTTTAGATGAAGAAATGAGTTGGCAGGAAGACGTCTGCCCTAACCTTCGCATTATCACGAGTGAAGATATATGCCTATTTTGGCTTGGATCCATCTCAAACGATTTTCAGCTTTGGACAAAATAGAGGGGCAGGTAGGCGTCTGTAAACAACGTGCCTTTTTTCCCAGGCAGGATGGTGACAGCCTGCTCCTCGGTACGGCCGTTACTTCATCTTTATTAAAGGAGAACACAGCCAACTCACCTTAGCTGTTACCTCTGCTCCAGTTTTCGTTGCATAAAGCTATCTCTGAAACGGTTGCGTGTAGCATGTCGGACGACTAAAAAGGCCCGATGGAATAAAAACAACAGCCTTGTGGCCCCTTAACAACTGACGGATTGAGCGTGCACAGTTCATCAGTCACAGAAAACGTGACAACGACTTGTAAATATTTGTGAGTTTGGACTGGAGCTGTGCGAAGATTGATCATCCCACTTTATAGCCTGATACTCAGCTGGGACTCTCGATTTATCCGCTTGGCTTGCTCTGCACGTTGACTTATTCCTGCTTGGAACGTTGTTTAGCAAAACCTACTCTTTTTAAGAGAGAAATGCACACCAGCCCTACCTTACTCTTCCCTTGAAATCACTCCAGGATCCCTGTGGATTTTATTCCTTCCAAAATGCAGGAAACAACAACAACAACAACAACAATCGCATTCTGCTTTGGGTTTTTACCGAACTGCACCCCACTGACACCCACACACAAAACTACACTTGATATGTGATGGTTATAGGATACTCAGCTTATTGGTTACTGATAGATTTCTGGTTATGGGTAACCAGCTGTTGGGAAACTGCCCACTCGGTTGGAAGTGGGTGTCAAGCATGGACTGAGTTTGGAATCCTTGCGCAGCCACAAGAGTTGAAGATTTGGGGGGGGGGTGAGTTTCACGAGCTGTTACCAAGCGTCTTAGGACCTTGTGTGAATGTCGTATATTTCACCATACAGTCTAGTTCTCCAAACTTCGATGCTTTGAAAGAGTTGGATAAGTGACAGAGAGAGACCATATCCAGCAATGGCACCTGTTATCATCTGCATACGATAAAACTATTACAGGGCAAAAAGAGAAAGAAATTCTCAAGCATTCTGAAAATAAAGTAGGGAAACGTGACCCTCTCTGTGCAAGGGAGACAATTCCGTCTTCTTACTGCTAGATGCATACCATCATTAATAAAGAAAGATAAGCAATGCTTTGTGGATGCCAATTTTATGTTCTCCATGTCCTTCTGACTGTTCTATTCAGAGCAATTTATACTATCAAATCATGTGTGTGTGTGTGTGTCGCTAACTCTGCCCACTGCCAGCAGTTCCATCCTAACCAGCTCAAGGTTGACTCAGCCTTCCATCCTCCCGAGGTCGGTAAAATGAGGACCCAGATTGTTGGGGGCAATAGGTTGACTCTGTAAACTGCTTAGAGAGGGCTGTAAAGCACTGTGAAGTGGTATATAAATCTAAGTGCTATAGCTATTCCTTCCTTCCTCCCTCCCTCCATGGTGGCACAGTGGTTAGAATGCAGTATTGCAGGCTAATCCTGCTGATTCCCGATTGCCGGCAGTTCAACAGTTCGATTCTCACCAGCTCAAGGTTGATTCAGCCTTCCATCCTTCCGAGGTCGGTAAAACGAGGACCCAGAATGTTGGGGGCAAATATGCTGACTCTGTAAACTGTTTAGAGTGGGCTGTAAAGCACTGTGAAGCGGTATATAAGTCTAAGTGCTACTGCTACTGCTACTTACGAATGACTCTGGTGGCTTGTGCCTGACACCAACCGGTGCTGTTGTAGACTTCCAAATAGGTTCCTACTCCTTCTGACAGCATAAAACTTTCCTGAATCCAGTTAGGTGTTGAGTTTGGCCAGTCGTGCTATTTATGGCCCTTTCTGTAAAGGCTGCCCCCTCCTACTTTTATCCTTCAACCTTGGTGTACCTTGCTTCCTTTCTCTGCCAGCGGTTTTACAGAGAAAAATCAGAACATTCTTGCGTGCGCACCGATTTATCCAAGAAAGTGTGACACCGACAGGCTGCTTCATGCTTTTCTTTCTCATCTCCCCAATGGATCTTTCCTTCCTTTTTGGTTACATAATTAGTGCCTGGGGCTGAATTAATGGTTCTCGGCTCAAGATGAGTAATTCAACCTCTTGGCCTTCCAGAATCTGACTCTTCATATTGGAGAGATGCAAAACAAAACAAAACAAAAAAAATAATCGCCCAGTCGCTGGAAAGATTGGTTAGAGGCTTTAAGTGCCTGCCAAGAAGGTGAAAATTTCAGTGTCCAAAAAGTGGTTCAGCGCATAGAAGGAAGAGGAGGAGTGGAAATCCAGCCCATAAATAGCTCAGAGATTCAGTTAGAATTGCCTTTCGGCTCTTTTCCTGCTCAAGTGTTCAAACCAAAGAAGGTTATGAGCACAGCGCCGTAAAGCCGAGAGCGAGGGTCCGATTAATTCTTTGCGTTCTCAGATTCTGCAGGGATGTTAACAAAATAACAGAGTTGGAAGGGACCTGGGAGGTCTTCTAGTCCAACTCTGTGCTCAGGCAGGAAACCTGATACCAGGGGTCCCCAACCCCTGGTCCGTGGATCAGTACCGGGCCGCGGCATACCAGCAACCGGTCCGCACAAACAAGCAAAGCCCCATCCGCGGGATGCAGGCAGCACACAAAAGCACGCACTCTCCAATCCGTGGGAAAACCTCTCTCCACGGAACCGATCCCTGGTGCCCAAAAGGTTGGGGACCTCTGCCTTATACCATTTCAGACAAATGGCTGTCCAGTCTCTTCTTAAAAACTTCCAGTGTTGGAGCATTCACAACTTCTGGAGGCAGGTTGTTCCACTGGTTAATTGTTCTCACTGTCAGGAAATTTCTCCTTAGTTCTAGGTTGCTTCTCTCATTGATGAAGGACTAATCTCATGGGTGGCTGGAATCTGGGACTGAATCTACTCCTGCCTTCTTATCATGAAGGAGGCAACCTCAGATCTGTAACTTCCTCACACTTGAGATAGACCAGACCTGGGCATTTTATGGTCCCTGGGCCACATTTGGACATTTGACTGGCTTTGTCCGATCCGCAGGAGGTCAATAGGAAATTAGAAATCAAATGTAAATAAGTGTAAACCATAACAGAACAGCAGAAGAACAGAAGAACAGAGTTGGAAGGGACCTTGGAGGACCTCAAGTCCAACCCCTTGCAGGAAACCCTATACCATTTCAGACAAATGGTTGTCCAGTCTCTTCTTAAAAATTTCCAGTGTTGGAGCATTCACAACTTCTGGAGTCAAGTCGTTCCACTGGTTAATTGTTCTAACTGTCAGGAAATTTCTCCTTAGTTCTAGGCTGGTTCTCTCCTTGATTAGTTTCCATCAGTTGCTTCTTCTCCTGCCTTCAGGCGCTTTGGAGAATAGCTTCACTCCCTCTTCTTTGGGGCAGCCCCTGAGATATTGGAACACTGCTATCACGTCACCCCTCGTCCTTCTCTTCATTAAACTAGACATACCCAATTCCAGCAACCATTCCTTATATGTTTTAGCCTCCAGTCCCCTGATCATCTTTGTTGCTCTTCTCTGTACTCTTTCTAGAGTCTCATGTGGACGCTTTAAAGGTGGCTTTTAATAGAATTTTCCATGGAGGGATACAATCGCAGTCAGGATCCCATCCTTTCCCTCGGCCTGATAGTTTTGATTAAAATTGCCCCCCCTGCCCCTGCCCCAAGTTGGCAGTTCTCAGGGGGAAATAGCAGCACTTGAGTCATTTTAATCAAGATCACGGCATGAGAGAAGGACTTAATGTTCCTTCGCTCTTAATGTGGGCAACTTCCCTGTAGATAGTATCGAAAAAGACTCGTTAAACTGTGTTTGCAAAATGCAAGGTCACCCTGAATTTCAGATCACCTCCCTTCAAACAAGGATATTTAAAGAGGGAAAAAAAAAACCCACTTAAATCCTCTGAAGGAGAATATTTGTAGCTCAGGGTAGAAATGAGGGGTCCTTGGTGCTCTCTGAGCTTGGTGGTTTTCTTGCAGACGTTTCATTACCCAACTAGGGAACATCATCAGTGCTACAAGGAAGTGGTGTTTGCGAAATGGAGGAGGAGGAAGAAGAGGAGGAGGAGGAGAAGCTGTGGGGTCCTTGGTGTTCTTTGAGCTTGGTTGTTTTCTTGCAGATGTTTCATTACCCAACTAGGGAACATCATCAGTGCTAGAAGGGGGAGGGGTTTGCAGGGAAGAGGAGGAGGAGGAGGAGGAGGAGGAGGAGTGAGGAGGAGGAGGAGGAGAAGAAGAAGGAAGAAGAAGAAGAAGAAGAAGAAGGAAGAAGAAGAAGAAGAAGAAGAAGAAGAAGAAGAAGAAGAAGAAGAAGAAGAAGAAGAAGAAGAAGAAGAAGAAGAAGAAGAAGAAGAAGAAGGAGAAGAAGAAGAAGAAGAAGAAGACGACTGTGGGGTCCTTGGTGCTCTCTAAGCTTGCTTGTTTTCTTGCAGACGTTTCATTACCCAACTAGGGAACATCATCAGTGCTAGAAGGGGGAGGGGTTGTGGAGTGAAGAGGAGGAGGAGGAGGAGGAGGAGGAGGAGGAAGACAATGACTGTGGGGTCCTTGGTGCTCTCTGAGCCTGCTTGTTTTCTTGCAGACATTTCATTACCCTAACTAGGTAACATAATCAGTGCTAGTCTGCACTCCTTACTAGCACTAATGATGTTCCCTAATTATGGTAATGAAGCTCAGAGAACACCAAGGACTCCTCCCTCAAATCCTTACCTGCATTATCAGTAAATGTTAAAAAAAAACCTCCTATATTTGATATGAATTATTATTTTTTGGCAGGAGAACATACCTTGCTTCAAACATTGACGGTCACATCTAGTTTGACTCAAAGTCTGCAGTTTCAAGTCTAGATTCTTGGAGGTACAGTATAGAGCAGTAGCAAGAGCACTTGTATATCGCTTCATCATTCTTTACATCCCTCTCTAAGCAGTTTACAGAGTCAGCATTTTGCTCCCCAACAATCTGGGGTCCTCATTTTACCAACTTCAGAAGGACGGAAGGCTGAGTCAACATTGAGCCGGAACAGAACAGCAGAATAACAGAATAACAGAACTGGAGGGTACCTTGGAGGTGTTCTAGTCTAACCCCTTGCAGGAACCCCTGGACAAAGGGTTGTCCAGTCTCTTCATAAAAACTTCCAGTGTTGGAGCACCCACAGCTTCTGGAGGCAAGTCGTTCCACTGATTAATTGTTCTAACTCTTAGGAAATTCCTCCTTAGTTCTAGGCTGCTTCTCTCCTTGATTAGTTTCCATCCATTGCTTCTTGTCCTGCCTTCAGGTGCTTTGGAGAATAGCTTGACTCCCTCTTCTTTGTGGCAACCCCTGAGATATTGGAACACTGCTCTCATGTCACCCCGAGTCCTTTGTTCCATTAAACTAGACATATCCTATTCCTGCAACAATACAACTGCATCGCTTTTATTTCAAAGGCAACTGCCATTTTATTTTCAATTTACTGTACGTAAATGCACACATGCGTGCCTATGCGCCTTTACAATATGAACCCTATTGGTTCAGCCAGCTACAACAATTCCAGTTTTTCTTTTTCTTTTTTTTGAAAAAATGTTATTGATTTTCTAATTTCACATTTAAATATTTGAAAAGCAACGTGGCGGCTGAGTTAGCCAATAATTCAATAACATACAAATATCTTTAGTACAGATCTCAAACTATTACGTTAAATATTTCCTCTCTTTTCCCCTTGGTATTTACTGTCTTGCGTTTAAATTAATACAATTCTTACTATATCGATTAAATAAGAATAACTTTCTTGCATTTATTGATAATTTTTGTTTATACATATCCTAGTTGTTGTTAAAACAATTCCAGTTTTTCATGTGGCCTAGACCAGGGGTAGGCAACCTTGGCTCTTTTATGACTTGTGGACTTCAACTCCCAGAATTCCTGAGCCAGACATGCTGAGGGGAAAGGGAGAGGTTTCCAAGCTGAGCCATGCTGGCTCAGGAATTCTGGGTATTGAAGTCCACAAGTCATAAAAGAGTCAAGGTTGCCTACCCCTAGCCTAGACTTTGGTGTCTGGTCCTTTAGAAAAGAGAAAGAGCAGAGTAGAAGGAGTCCTGAAGTCCTTTGCACCCATCTTCTGGATATGTAGAAGAGTTATGGAGACCTCACAAAGAGCACTGAGTAAGCAACATTTCACCGAGTAGATGTGACCATTTACCACCACTCAGTAGTAGAATTTAGAGTAGGTGGCCTGGTAAGGCAAGTGTAGTGTGATGGGACAACGCCACTAAATTCTTTCCTGTATCTATTAGTGTTTTGATTGCTAGGTCGTTTTAACCTCCCATGTACTGCAGCAGCCAGAGATGATTGCTTCAGGAAAGAAAATGAGTTTTGGGAAGCAATTTCCTCCGGCAAACAATGAACTGAAGAATGTATGTTCAAAGCAAGCAAGGGGAAAATAAATAAATAATCTGGTTTCAAAAAGTGCTACAGAGGAAGTATTTTTTTGCATTAAACCGTTGCTGTCTAAGTAAATGTAGCACTTGGCTTTATGAAAAGAAAACGTCCAGAATTCTTTGCTAAATTTCTTTGAACAAAAGCCTCAGTTGGGGATGTCAGAGCTTTTTAAAGTTCAAGCGATAGTTCTTTCAGTCTTGTTTTCAATTAAAACCATTTGTTTTAAAACGAGCCAGGCTCTGAGATTTCTCTGAAACGTTCTCAAACAATTAGGAAACAGAGGTATTACTATTTTTTCCTATCCTTTCGAATTTCATGTGTTTTTTTTTTTTTTTAAAAAATAAGCACAAAACTAGCGCTCGGCATGAATCTGCAAATCCTCCAGTTTCGTTTTTATTTCTTTTGAAATAAAATATATTATCCCAAAGGAAGGGATAGGCAAGGTTTTGATGTTTGATGGAGTTAAAGGTATCATTACAGGATGTAAGTTGTTCCAAGTAAACCTGCTTTTTGCAATTGTCTGATGGGGATTTTGTCAATGTTTATGGTGTTCAAGTGGCACTCTAGATGTTTTGGGATGGTACCAGTAATGTATTGTGGTGTATTACTGGGAATTACTGGGAACTGAGTTTCTGAGAAGTGTGAAGAAACCGTTAGAACCGGCAGATGGCTGAGGCCAGACTTTCTGTCTACATGCTAATTACCGGCGTTTGGGCAGGAAGCTAGCTGGACTCCTATTGGTTGCCGTTTAGGGCCCACTGTATAAATAGAGGTGGAGCAAAAGTCATTTGGCTTCTGTTTGACTAAGAATAAAGAGTTGTGTTTTGCACCTGTTGTCTCCTCAATGTCGCAACGAACCTTAAAACATAACAGTACCCATGACACGATTTGTGCTACTTTTGCTTTCTTTTGCCACAGTCGTTCTGTATCTATTCGCAGGTCTTTCTATTTTGTTATCTTCTCCAGTTCTTTCTCTTCTCTTCTGCTGCCTCCAGGTACTGCCACATCCACTATCCAGACTTTTTTTGTCTTTCCTATAGACAATGGTTAAGTGTGGGATGCTCTGTCTGTCTGAATTCTAAAATCCCAAAGCACTGTAGATTCTTCATTTTCTATTACTTTGTCTATTTTGTGGTCCCACCAGGTCTGGCTTGTAGGCAAATGTTATTTCTTCTTATTGTTATTACTATAAGAGCCATGGTGGCGCAGTGGTTAGAATGCAGTATTACAGGCTAATTGTGCTGACTGCCTGGAGTTCGATCTTGACCCAGCTGGTTGACTCCGCCTTCCATCCTTCCGAGGTCGGTAAAATGAGGACCCAGATTGTTGGGGGCAATACCCTGACCCTGCTGTAAATAGATATAGATAGATAGATACATACATACATACATACATAGATGAAAGAAAGAAAGAAAGAAAGAAAAAGAAAGGAAAGAAAGAAAGAAAGAAAGGAAAGAAAGGAAAGAAAGGAAGAAAGAAAGAAAGAAAGAAAGAAAGAAAGAAAGAAAGAAAGAAAGAAAGAAAGAAAGAAAGAAAGAAAGAAAGAAAGAAAGAAAGAAAAAGAAATATCGACCAATGGATGGATGGATGGATGGATGGATGGATGGATGGATGGATGGATGGATGGATGGATGGAAGGAAGAAGGAAGGATGGATAGATAGATAAAAGAAACAAAGAAACAAAGAAACAAAGAAACAAAGAAACAAAGAAATAAATAAAGATGGATCGACTAATGGATGGATGGATGGATGGAAGGAAGGAATGAAGGATGGATAGATAGATAGATAGATAGATAGATGGATGGATGGATAAATAGATAGACAGATAGATAGATAGATAATAGACAGACAGACAGACAGGCAGACAGACAGACAAAAACTGTGGATAGAGTAGATAGTTAAATAGAGTCCTCTGCCAGTTAAAGTTTTCAGGGAAAAAATATTTGGAAAAAAGCAGAGATATCATTCAGTCAGGCAAATATTGTATCTGCATAACTTGTAGCTGCATTTAGCACTCTACCGCACCCCCAGGGAGCCTATAAATTCTTCAACTGGTCCGCTGGGTGAATGCAGGACATCCCCCATCCGCTCACCCACCTCCCTCAATTTTGGGATTCTCGTGTACCAGGCACGCACACGCAAGATCAGAGAGGAAGAGAGACTTCAATTTCTTTCTTCAGAGGATTAGAATCTCTTTTCTCTCAACGATAATAGCGACAACCAGCAGGAAAACTGGATAAGAAAGAAGGGGAGGGGGGGAGGAGGAGGAGGAGGAGGAGGGAGGCAAAAGAACTTAATCTGGCCTGCTGAGTGATCAAATAATTGGCCAAAGATTTGAACATAGATTGACGCTTCTCCCGTGACCCTTTTTCCACCCCAGCAATGAGGGGAGCTTAGTGAATCTGTAACTGTATTCTGGGGAGCAACACATACCATCTTCCATAGCACAATTGGGGCAGTGAAAGAAGGAAAGAAAGAAAGAAAGAAAGAAAGAAAGGAAGGAAGAAAGAAAGAAAGAAGGAAGGAAGGAAGGAAGGAAGGAAGGAAAGGAAGAAAGAAAGAAAGAAAGGAAGGAAGAAAGAAAGAAAGAAAGAAAGAAAGAAAGAAAGAAAGAAAGAAAGAAAGAAAGAAAGAAAGAAAGAAAGAATACCATCTTCCATAGCACAATTGGGGCAGTGAAAGAAGGAAAGAAAGAAAGAAAGAAAGAAAGAAAGGAAGGAAGAAAGAAAGAAAGAAGGAAGGAAGGAAGGAAGGAAGGAAGGAAAGGAAGAAAGAAAGAAAGAAAGGAAGGAAGAAAGAAAGAAAGAAAGAAAGAAAGAAAGAAAGAAAGAAAGAAAGAATACCATCTTCCATAGCACAATTGGGGCAGTAAAAGAAAGAAAGAAAGAAAGAAAGGAAGGAAGGAAGGAAGGAAGGAAGGAAGGAAGAAAAAAGAAAGAAAGAAAGAAGAAAGAATACCTTCTTCCATAGCACAATTGGGGCAGTAAAAGAAAGAAAGAAAGAAAGGAAGGAAGAAAGAAAGAAGGAAGGAAAGGAAGGAAGGAAGGAAGGAAGGAAGAAAGGAAGGAAGGAAGAAAGAAAGGAAGGAAGGAAGGAAGGAAGGAAGGAAGAAAGAAAGAAAGAAAGAAAGAAAGAAAGAAAGAAAGAAAGAAAGAAAGAAAGAAAGAAAGAAAGAGAAAGATACAGGCAAATGCAGAACGGAGGGATTACATACTCTGTGTTGTGTACTTTGGATCAAGACCTGGGCAAATATTTCACATGCAACTTGGACACACAGCTTAATTTAATCCCTTTGTCTATTTTCCCCCCAAATCTCCCAGTCTCAAGAGAGAAGCATAATCTCTTTAGGCATTGACCCACCTCTATCATCGCTGGTGCTTTACAAAGCACCTACTAGCTTCCCCCGGTTGGCTTTTTGCAAAGTAGATATATGCTAAAATACCTACAGATGCTGGTCACTTGTGACCGATGTGGCAGGGAAAAAAGGTTGAAAATGGAGAATTTTCTATCAGATTTGTCCCCCAAGCTAAGGGTTTCTCATTTAGCTGTGACTCCAAACTGGAAATTTTTGTTTTTTTAGTGTTGCTTCTATTTTAGCCAATGAACGTCACTGTGTTACATAGAATATCACCAAATTTTGCTATTTAGCTTTTTAGAAAATGGCAGTGGCTAATCCCTGGGGCGTGATCGATCATACTTTCATATAATAATAATAACAACAACAACAACAACAATAACAACAACAGTAACAATAATAATCCAAGCCTTAAGGACAAATGCATATAAAGAAGACAGCAACAGACAGTGCTGCCTATGCAAAGCAGCTGAAGAAACAGTGGACCACCTGGTAAGCTGCTGCAAGAAGATCGCACAGACTGACTACAAGCAGCGGCATGACAAAGTAGCAACAATGGTGCATTGGAAGATCTGCAAGAAATATCATTTGCCTGTAAGCAAGAACTGGTGGGATCATAAAATAGAGAAAGTCATAGAAAATGATAAAGTTAAACTGCTCTGGGACTTCAGAATTCAAGCAGACAAGCACCAACAACATAACACCCCGGACTTAACAATTGTCGATAAGAAAGACAAAAAAGTCTGGATAGTGGACGTGGCAGTGCCTGGAGACAGCAGAATAGACGAGAAAGAACTGGAGAAGATAACAATATACAAAGACCTACAAATAGAAATAGAAAGACTGTGGCAAAGGCAAGCAAGGGTAGTACCAATAGTAATAGGCGCCTTGGGTGCAATCCCAAAACAACTGGAGCACCACTTGAACACCATCATCAGCATTGACAAATTCGCCATTGGTCAATTGCAAAAGGCGGCCTTACTAGGAACTGCTTCCTTCCTGCGACGATATCTGTAATACCATCAAACATCCACATCTGCCTATCCCAGGTCCTTGGTAAGGACTCGATAGGTAGACAAAAATGCCGAATCCAGTCTGAACATCTGGCTGACTGTGCGATGATCAATAATAATAATAATAATAATAATAATAATAATAATAATAATAATAATAATAATAATAATAATAATAATAATAATAATAATAATAATAATAATAATAATAATAATAATAATAATAATAATAATAATAATAATAGTTGGAAGGAACCTTGGAGGTCATCTAGTCCAACCCCCTGCTCAGGCAGGAAACCCTATACCATTTCAGACAAATGGCTGTCCAGTCTCTTTTTAAAAACTTCCAGTGTTGGAGCATTCACAGCTTCTGGAGGCAGGTTGTTCCACTGGTTAATCGTTCTAACTGTCAGGAGTTTGATTTGCTACATTTCTTAATTTTTAGGTATTTATTGATTTATTATTAATGATTCGACTGCCCATCTCAACAACCTTGTATTTATTTATTGTTGTGGCTCTTTTACTGTTTCAGCGTTTGGTTTTGATTGTTTTATAATTTTAGAATTGTAAGCATCCCAGAGTTACTTGGTCGAGTCAGGCAGCTGCAGAAATTGAACAAACAAACAAACAAACAAACAAACAAACAAACAAATAATTCAAGGAGACTGGACTTTGGACTGCAAACAGAAGTAAAAATAAAATAAAAAAACAACTGCAAAATATCCCAACAGTCGAAATGCAAAGCCATTAGGAAACATCAAATCCAAATAACTATCATTAGCAGCCATGGCGGTGCAGTGGTTAGAATGCAGTATTGCAGGCTAATTCTGCTGACTGCCGGCAGTTCGATCCTGACCGGCTCAAGGTTGACTCGGCCTTCCATCCTTCTGAGGTCGGTAAAATGAGGACCCAGATTGTTGGGGGCAAATATGCTGACTCTGTAAACCGCTTAGAGAGGGCTGTAAAGCACTGTGAATTGGTATATAAGTCGAAGTGCTATTGCAAAGTGCTGTTGTATATTCTACATAACATGTGTAGTATATAACATTCTTTCTATCTCAATATTTCAATATTCATTTTAATGTTTTAGCTTTTTAAGGTCTAATGTTTTAATCCTGTAATTGTTTTATTCTGTTAATTCTGTCGCTTGGTAGAGAGACGGGAGGCATATGAAATTGTGGGTGCTCTGTCCCTGGGGTTTTTTAGAAAAAGATCGGAAAGCCATTTGTTTGGAATAGGATCTCCTGCTTGAGCAGGCGGTTGGGCTAGAAGATCTCCAAGGTCCCTTCCAACTCTGTCATTCTGCATCCTGTATTTTCCATGCAAGGAAACATATCATGTGTATGTGTATAACTACGAACGGTCCCTAAATGAAATGTCCTAAATTGAGGACTACCTGTATAGGAAAAACTCAGTTCCCTGCTTCAGCAGATTTGGGGATTCTGGGTGCTTTCTGCAAGAAAGTAAGCAGCTTTGGGGGGAGGGCACCAAGGAGCCCACATTTCAACCCCGAGGTACAAATATTTTCTTGTAATGGTATCAGTAGAATTTTGATTCAACAGACACAGTGTGAATCCATCCTGCCTTGTAAACAAAGTCTATGGGTGGGGAGAGAATCCAGACAACGAATTACATAATGGATGTAATTGATGTATATTATGTAACATCAGCTTTCATGGACATCTACGGGTCTATAAAACTTGAGATTTTAGTATAGTTTTATTAATAACTCCCTAGTTCTTTAGTGTCCATAAAGATACGACACGGAACCATTTCATTGCTAAGATGTACAATCCAAGCAGACTGAGGGGACTCATTTGTTTGGGGAAACGGTGACATTTTGAAGCAGCAAACGGTCACTTGTTCAGTATAATTGTGTGTGTGTGTGTGTTCTATTTTGGGCATATGCTCCTTCCTTTAAAGAAGAGGCCCACAGACACTTCATGATTAATAGACCTGCTCCATAATACTGCCAGCAGGAAGCCAATCTAAGTATGTGTGTGTAGAGGGGGTTGCCTGAATAATTGAAGGGAAGAAGCCAGGGAGATAGCAATTTCTTATCATTGATAAGGAATGGTCTCGGGCTGTCCCAGCTGGCTCACCAAAAGGAAATTTGTCTTCATGAATGCTACGTGGGCAGGCTTCCAAAGACAACAGCTTTAAAAGGCAAAGATCAACACCTGAGGATTGAGCTTGGAGATCTTCAGCAGAGTGCAAGCAAGCTTGATTAAAGCTATCCAAGTTTTCAATATCTGAGGAGGAAGAGGAGGAGGAGAAGGAGAAGGAGAAGGAGAAGAAGGAGAAGGAGGAGGAGGAGGAGGAGGAGGAGAAGGAGAAGGAGAAGGAGAAGGAGAAGGAGAAGGAGAAGGAGAGGAGAAGAAGAAGGAGAAGGAGAAGAGAGAAGAAGAGAAGGAGAAGGAGGAGAAGGAGAAGGAGGAGAAGGAGGAAGAGAAGAAGAAGAAGAAGAAGGAGAAAGAGGAGAAGGAGAAAGAGAAGGAGGAGAAGTAAGAGGAGGAGGTGGAAAGAAGAAGCAGAAGCAGAAGAAGCAGAAGAAGCAGAAGAAGCAGAAGCAGAAGCAGAAGCAGAAGCAGAAGAAGCAGAAGCAGAAGAAGAAGAAGAAGAAGAAGAAGGAGAAGGAGAAGGAGAAGGAGAAGGAGAAGGAGAAGGAGAAGGAGAAGGAGAAGGAGAAGAAGAAGAAGAAGAAGAAGAAGAAGAAGAAGAAGAAGAAGAAGAAGAAGAAGAAGAAGAAGAAGAAGAAGAAGAAGAAGAAGAAGAAGAAGAAGAAGAAGAAGAAGAAGAAGAAGAAGACAGTCTCAGACAGTTCTTAGGAATTATCTTGTGTTTTCCTGAAAGTAGTTTGGAAGTGACTTGATTTTAATACTCTCATACGATGGCAGCCCACAAGCCTGCAATTTTGTGCTGGTGGGTCATGTTGTTCTTCAACTGTTCTTGAGTGGCTCAATAACGAATCTAGGCAAGGCTGAGTGGTGAAGCATTATTTGAGAAGATAGCAAGCATGACCAGGAACAGTGCAGACAATCAACTTTAGACTGTAAACTTTTTAAGAAGAAGCTTCCTTGAGCAATTCCTCTCTGTACTAGAGCTACGTTGCAGCCTTCAAGACGGCTGTGTTTCAGGAACCGGCTCTATCTATAGAAACGGCATTCAAACTCTTTTTGCACTGAATACCTACACTCTATAACAGACCACCCACCTGTGAGAGATTGTGAAGAGGCTGAGGAAGAAATACGGGGAGCTCTAGACAGAAACAACAGATGCAGTTAGTAGTTTATCTTATAAATAGCAGGTCGGAGAGCTACAAATAAGCCCAGGAAGAAAATGACATAAAAGGTGAAGACTGAAGTCTTCTACTGGGCTTTCTAAAATTCTGTACCTTCCTTTGAACTGCTGAGTTAAAAACCTCTTGTTGAAGTCTACGATGTTCACTTCCTTGATGGCATAAAGGTGTGATCCTAGATCCCTCAGATATCCCTCAGGTCTACTTGAGTTAGTCAACTAAGTTATACTCAAGTTACCTTGAGATAATATGGGGGGGGGTATAAATTTTATAAATGAATGAATGAATGTACACTGGCAGGGAAAGAAACAGCTTGCCTCCAGAAATCGTGGGTGCTCCATCACTGGAGATTTTTAAGAAGAGGCTGGACACTCACTTGTCTGAGATGGTATAGGTTCTCCTGCCTGAGCAGGGGGCTGGACTAGAAGATCTCCAAGGTCCCTTCCAGCTCTATTCTATTCTATTCTATTCTATTCTATTCTATTCCTCCTCCTCCCCTCCGCAACCCCCCTAACCTCTAGCACTGAAGATGTTACCTAGTTGGGTCATGAAATGTCTGCAAGAAAACCACCAAGCTCAGAGAGCACCAAGGACCCCTCCTCCTCCTCCTCCTCCTCCTCCTCCCCTCTGCAAACCCCCCTAACTGCTAGCATGAAGATGTAGATAGTTGGGTCATGAAATTCTGCAAGAAAAACCACCAAGATCAGAGAGCACCAAGGACCTTCCCCCTCCCCTCACCTTCCCCTCCCCTTACCCCTTCCACTCCTCCCATTCGCAACCCCCTTAACTTCTAGCATTGAAGATGTTACCTAGTTGGGTCATGAAATGTCTGCAAGAAAACCACCAAGCTCAGAGAGCACCAAGGACCCCTCCTCCTCCTCCTCCTCCTCCCCTCCGCAACCCCCCCTAACTTCTAGCACTGAAGATGTTACCTAGTTGGGTCATGAAATGTCTGCAAGAAAACCACCAAACTCAGAGAGCACCAAGGACCCCACAATCCTCTCTTTCATCAGCATCTCAACCTTTCTTAAGCATACAATTGGTATCCCCTATCAGGGTTCATCCTTGTGTGCTGAAAAAATATGCTTCTGTTTTACTTAAGAAAAAAAATTATGCTGGCTGTTAGATGCTTAGTTACAATAAAATACAGCTATTAATAAATAAAGCATAATCAAGGAAACCTGGGCCTCATTACACTTCTGATCGTAAAGTTTTGTGTCCTACTTTGTGCCAATTTGTCAATGGGCAAGAGTTAATAGTCTGACTCGTTCTCTCCTCCTAGGAAGTTAAAAAGAGACTCTTGGCTTCAAATGAGGTTATTTAAAATTCAAACAACCATGTCGGGCCTCCTCATAGCATCTGTCGGCATGCTATGAAATTATCCAAAAAATATGAGAAAACAGCTGGTAAGGGAGGACGAGCAGTAAATAACCGCACATAAAATAGATCAATTATTTTTTTCCTCCCGCCCTGTGGGTGTTTTTTTTCTTTTTCTTTCTTTTTTCTTTTGGTAAATTGTTCACATTGAAGAAGCTAGAGTGATAACAGCTGATAGCAACTCTTCTATTTATAATTGTTGATCTAGTAAGCCTATCTCTTTCACTCATGCAAGCTGCCACTTGAAGTGAGAATCTGTATTATGAATTTTTGTCATCTTCGCTTGGAAACGGATAGCATGGGATGGGTTTGTGAGTTTGTTATTTCTGTTCAGCCTTTTATGACCCTGACATTATTTGGCAGATAAGCCACAGAAAGGGAAAACAAGACAGAACAAAACTTGCTTTGCTCTTAATTAATACTTCCTTCTTTATTTATAGAAGACTGCTAGTTGTTCTTCAGACATATTCATCAACACATCCTGGACCAGAATATCTCTCTGTATGTGTGTAGTGTGTGCGCGTTGTTAATGTTGAAAACTGAGATGGCTATTCTAAGATTCAAAGCCAGTTAATAATTGTATTTTCAGGGTAAGACAAGTAAACCCCACGAAGTTCACAGCTGACACACCAATATCAGCCAATGTACAATGTACAATACGGAGAATGTTAGCATTATCCAAAACCTAACTTCATTTACATGAAATTGTCCAAATTAGGTTCCCCCCCCCTAGAAGCTTTCTTTAGAAAAATGGATATTATCTACTTTGGGTGGATTTTAGCATTAGGCAGGCCAACACATATGAAACAGAAATGTTAATCCTTTAGAAAAACAAGCTTCTTTTGCTTGTTTAACTTATTCGCCAAACATTGTATTAAGACCAAGGAGAAATTTCCTGACAGTGAGGACAATTAACCAGTGGAACAACCTGCCTCCAGAAGCTGTGAATGCTCCAACACTGGAAGTTTTTAAGAAGAGACTGGACAGCCATTTGTCTGAAATGGTATAAGGTTTCTTGCCTGAGCAGGGGGTCAAGACTAGATGACCTCCAAGGTCCCTTCCAACTTTATTATTATTATTATTATTATTATTATTATTATTATTATTATTATTATTATTATTATTATTATTATTATTATTATTATTATTATTATTATTATTATTATTATTATTATTATTATTATTATTATTATTATGGATCATCGCACAGTCAGCCAGATGTTTAGACTGGATTTGGCATTTTGTCTACCTATCGAGTCCTTACCAAGGACCTGGGATAGGCAGATGTGGATGTTTGATGTTATTACAGATATCGTCGCAGGATGGAAGCAGTTCCTAGTAAGGCTGCCTTTTGCAATTGACAATGGCGAATTTGTCAGTGCCAATGGTGTTCAAGTGGTGCTCCAGTTGTTTTGGGATTGCACCCAAGGCGCTTATTATTATTATTATTATTATTATTATTATTATTATTATTATTATTATTATTATTATTATTATTATTATTATTATTATTATTATTATATATTATTATTATTGTTGTTGTATTTATTATTATTATGATTATTATTATTATTATTGTTGTTGTTGTTATTATTATTATTATTTATTATTATTATTATTATTATTAATTATTATTATTTATTATTATTATTATTATTATATTATTATTATTATTATTATTATTATTATTATATTATTATTATTATATTATCATCTAGCGATCTCTGCCCATTAAATAATGCAGTATGAACCAGGATCTGACTAATTAGAAAACAGTCCAGTTTTCTTGATCATTTTCAATTTAGCGTGGACATTTGCACGGATTCATTGGGAAAGTTACTGTTGTTCATGGAATAAGTTTATATTTGCTTTGCTTCTGATTCTTGCCAATATCTGTTTGGGTTTTTATGGGAACAGAGTTCTTACTGAAAAAGGCTGTTTGCTCTGATCCAATATAGATATTCTGGCCTTCTTATATTTGATATCCTTGCTCACTCAGAGTCACACGCCTACTTAAAAAAACGTGGACTTTATTAAGCCTTAATAAATATCAAAACAGAGGCAATTTCATTTTTTTCCTCCTCCTAAAAGCACATTAGCTTATTTTCCTCAATAAGTAATTCAAGGAGCTTTTCCTAGAAAGATGCCTTCAGTTTACAAAAAAGGTATCGAGACTTTGAAAAAAGTGCAGAGAAAAGCAACTTAAAATGATTAAGGGGCTGGAGATAAAACATAGGAAGAATGGTTGCAGCAATTGAGTATGGCTAGTCTGGAAAAAAAGGGACTAGGGGTGTCATGATAGCAGTATCCCAGTATTTGAGGGCTGCCACAAAGAGGAGGGGGGCAACTTATTTCCAAAGCACCAGAGGGCAGGACAAGAAACAATGGTTGAAAAATGATCAAAGAGAGAAGCAACCTGGAATTAAGGAGAAACTTCCTGACAGTGAGGACAATTAACCAGTGGAACAGCATGCCTTCAGACTTGCCTTCAGAAGCTTCTTGGATGAAAAAGTGAAACGTCTTCAAAGAAAAACAAGAAAACCCAGTTGCCCTCATGAAAAAAGCACTTTTGGGACAACCACGACCTGGAAAGTGTCTCCAAGACCCATCCTGAGACTGTTCCTGGATTTGTGTCAGATAAAGTGAAAATTTACTTTAGTACCAGTACAGTGAAGAAGACTTAAGCTGTCTCCTAGCTTTAAAAGATGGTAGACGGGAAGAAAAAGCCAACACAGTGCTAGGCTGCATTAACTGAGGGATAGAATCAAGATTACGTGAAGTGTTTACCACTTTACAATGCCTTGGTAAGGCCACACTTGGAATACTGCATCCAGTTTTGGTACCGTGATGTAAAAAAGACGTTGAGACTCTAGAAAGAGTGCAGAGAAGAGCAACAAAGATGAATCAGGGGGACTGGAGGCTAAACATTATGAAGAAGGTTGCTGGAATTGGGAATGTCTAGTCTAATGAAGAGAAGGACGAGGGGGGACATGATAGCAACCTTCCATATCTCAGGGGCTGCCCAGAGAAGAGGGAGTCAAGCTATTCTCCAAAGCACACGAAAGGCAGGACAAGAAGCAATGGATGGAAACTATCAAGGAGAGAAGCAACTAGAACTAAGGAGAAACTTCCTGACAGTTAGACAATTAACCAGGAGAACAACCTGCCTCCAAAGCGGTGAATGCTCCAACACTGAAAGTTTTTAAGAAGAGACTGGACAGCCATTTGTCCGAAATCTAGGGTTTCCTGCCTGAGCAGGGGGTTGTACTAGATGACCTCCAAGGTCCCTTCCAACTTTATTATTATTATTATTATTATTATTATTATTATTATTATTATTATTATTATTATTATTATTATTATTATTATTATTATTATTATTATTATTATTATTATTATTATTATTATTATTTTATTATTTATAAAAAGCTGAGAGGGGAAAAGAGGTGTTACTAGAGTTAGGGACAAGGACAAAATGTTCCTTATGTAGGAGAAGAAGATCCAACGGGGAGGGAGTTAAGAAGTTATCAGTCTCGGTTCAGTGGTGGGATCAGCCGGTTCGCACATCGGCAGAAACCGGTAGCTAATTTTTTTTGCCCAGGCCCAGAATGGACTTTTGAATGGACTTCTGGAGACAGCATCCACAAGAGAACCGTTGTTCACATATTTGAATCCACCACTGCTCGAGTTGTCACGTTCCCACAAGGGACCAAGTCCAGCCCCCTTTAAATTCTGTTGACTTTTATCTAGCACTAACTTAGTGCTGTTAGTTGACTAGTCCTGTGGGTAGACTTGAGCAATAAATCAGCTTAACTGGAACTCATGCGTTAATTACTCTTCTGAATGATAACTTAATGTGTCATCCGGATCTCTTGGCTCTGCCACTAGACTAACTTGGGCAAGTTTGTGATTGAAATATCTTTCCAAGACCCTCAGAAGCCGAGGTCTAATGACTCTGGATGCCAATGTACATCAAGAACGAGGATCTGTTCCAGATGAATGATAACGAAGACAGCCGGTAATTTTCAACAGATGCTGCCACGAGGCTGTAGTGACACATTCATAATCCTGTTGTACTGTTTTGTTTTCCCGAGAGGCGCTTGGTGCAACATCTGCATGGAAGTTATCCATCTGGCTTTGCTTTGACAGGCAAGGGGATGCCAAAAGATAGCGTGGCAACACCGATAGCCGTTTCCTCTGTTCTCTGCCATCGCTTACATGTATTGGAGGTTATGTCCAATGATTGCTATTCTTGAAGTGGGTTTTATTCTATTCTAGATTCTATATCTATATTCTAGTCTATTCTATTCTATTCTATTCTATTCTATTCTATTCTATTCTATTCTATTTCTATTCTATATTCCATTCCATTCATATTCCATTCACTATTCCTATTCTATTCTATTCTATTCTATTCTATTCTATTCTATCTATCTATTCTATTCTATTCTTCTATTCTAATTCTATTTCATTCTCTATTCTATTCTATTCTATTCTATTCTCTATTCTATTCTATTCTATTCTATTCTATTCTATTCTATTATTCTATTCTACTATTCTATTCTATTCTATTCTATTTCTATTCTATTCTATTCTATTCTATTCTATTCTATTATTCTAATTCTATTCCATTCCATTCCATTTCCATTCCATTCTTTCTATTTCTATTCTATTCTATTCTATTCTATTCTATTCTATTCTATTCTATTCTATTCCATTCTATTTTATTCTATTCTATTCTATTCTATTCTATTCTATTCTATTCTATTCTATTCTATTCTATTCTATTCTATTCTATTCTTCTATTCTATTCTATTCTATTCTATTCTATTCTATTCTATTCTATGTATTCTATTCTACATTCCTATTCCATTCCATTCTTCATTCCATTCCTATTCTATTCTATTCTATTCTATTCTATTCTATTCTATTCTATTCTATTCTCTATCTATTCTAGCTATTCTATTCTATCTATTCTTCTATTCTATTCCATATTCTATTCTATTCTATTCCATTCCATTCCTCCATTCTATTCTATTCTATCTATTCTATTCTATTCTATTCTATTCTATTCTATTCTATTTATCTATTCTATTCTATTCTATTCTATTCTATTCTATTCTATTCTATTCCATTCCATTCTATTTTCTATTCCTTCTTTCTATCTATTCTATTCTATTCATTCTATTCTATTCTATTCTATTCTATTCTTTCTATTCTATCTATTCTATTCTCTATTCTATTCTATTCTATTCTATTCTATTCTATTCTATTCTATTCTATTCGATTCTATTCTATTCTATTCTATTCCATTCTTTCTATTTTCTATTCTATTCTATTCTATTCTATTCTATTCTATTCTTTCTATTCTATCTATTCTATTCTATCTATTATTCTATTATTCTATTCTATCTCTATTCTATTCAATTTCATTCGATTCTATTTTCTATTCTTATTCTATTCTATTCTATTCTATTCTATTCTATTCTATTCTATTTCTATTCCATTCTATTCTATTCTATTTCTATTCCATTCTATTCTATTTCTCTTCCATTCTGTATTTCTATTCTATCCTATACTATTCTAATACTATTCTAATCCTTCATTCTATTCTATTCTATTCTATTCTATTCTATTCTATTCTATTCTATTCTATTCCATTCCATTCTATTCTATTCCTATTCTATTCTATTTCTATTCCATTCCATTCCATTCTATTCTATTCTATTCTATTCTATTCTATTCTATTCTATTCTATTCTATTCTATTCTATTCTATTCTATTCTATTCTATTCTATTCTATTCTATTCTATTCTATTCTATTCTATTTCTCTCCTACAGTTCTTTTCCTAAAGGGATGCAGTGATCGTGATTTTAATAATATTCTTTGGTGCAATGCAACTCATTAATAAACCTCTCAACTGTTGTTTTAATGATTGGTTTAAAGTTGGTTTAATGTTGGCTTTGGTTTTAATCGTCTTTTTTTTTTTAAGTTTTGTATTTTTTTTTATAGGTGACCTTGAACATTGGGGGAAAAAACTCAGAGCTGGGATATAAATAAAACTGGAATGCAACTGAAAGTTGGGATATAATAAAGGGAACTAAAGAAATAACAGTGTGGCCAAGAAAAATAGGGATTTGCCCATATAATCACCAGGAGTCAAATGTGATTTAAGGAAGCTGTAAGTAGCTGAGATAAAGATTGCAGTTTTAAGCAGATGAAGTGAGGGTTGACAGTGAACACAGTAGGAGGTTACCAGTAAATATGCATTTGGTTATGAGCTACATCTTTTTGAAAGCAGTGGAAAACGCAAATAACCCTTTATACTGATTTCAATTGAACTAAATTACAGAAAGATTTCGACAGCGTTCCTATCCCCAAATGTTAGTCTACTGCAACTTCTCTCCTGCTGAGTTTTTATATATTTCATTAGTCGGTTTATATAACCCCTCCATCTCTCCAAATAATTCTGGGCTGTGAAGATTATTTAAAATCAAATGAAAACAATAAAACCGTGCACAATCATTACGATAAACATTAAAATATATACAGTGGCACTCTCAACAGAAAAGGATATTTGTAGCTCACCGATAAAACGGTGGGGTCCTTGGTGCTCTCTAAGCTTCATAGTTTTCTTGCCGATGTTTCATTACCCAACTAGGTAACATCATCAGTGCTACAAGGAAGTGGCATTTGTGAAATGGAGGAGGAGGAAGAGGAGGAAGAGGAGGAGGAGAAGGAGGAGGAGAAGAAGGAGGAGAAGAAGGAGGAGGAGGAATATGGGTCCTTGGTGCTCTCTGAGCTTGGTTGTTTTCTTGCATACATTTCATTACGCAACTAGGTGACATGATCAGTGCTACAAGGGAGAGAGGTTTACAAAATGGAGGAGCAGAAGGAGCAGGAGGAGCAGGAGGAGCAGGAGGATGGGTCCTTGGTGCTCTCTGAGCTTGGTTGTTTTCCTGCAGATGTTTCATTACCCAACTAGGTAATATCATCAGTGATAGAAGGTGTTTGAGTTTGCTCTCTCTCTCTCTCTTTCTACACACATGCACACCCTAATCCCTTCTAGCACTGATGATCTTATCTAGTTGGGTGAAGAAATGTCTCCAAGAAAATAACCAAGCTCAGAGAGTATGTGAGAAAAATAATTCTCATTAATATAGTTCAGGGGTCTTCAAACTTGGCCCTTTTATGACTTGTGGACTTCAACTCCCAGAATTCCTCAGCCAGCGTGCCTGGCTGAGGAATTCTGGGAGTTGAAGTCCACAAGTCATAAAAGGGCCAAGTTTGAAGAGCCCTGATCTAGTTCAACATCAAACTGCCAGAGAACTTACTGATCAGGATAAAGGCCCTATGCCTGATGGTGATTTTAACTAAAGCTTGAACTATGGCCTTTTGTAGAAATATTCTGTCTTTGCAAGCCTGTGGTCTACGTGTATAACTTCACATCTCTAAAATAAGAAACCAGAAGGCATGGGAAACTGAGGATCTGTTTTTGTAATGGTAGGTGATTTATGCAATGACACGTGTAAAAGGGGTTATGTGGAATGTTGTGGTTGGAACAAGAACACGGAACTGAAAGTGAAGTTACTGCAAAATAACTGATTACTATTGTAATATGTTTATGGTTTTAAGGTATAAAAGAATGACACTGAAAGGGGCTTGGGGCCATTGGGCCACTAGCCATCACTCTTTTGACCAGCATTAGAATACCAGAAAGGCACACTGAACCTCACATCAAAGTTCATGCCACAGGAACAACTCCAAACACAAAAGCCTAAGAAGATATAAAAACCCACCACTCCCAGCTCCATGTGGTCAGCTTTCCCAGAGCCATATTTCTGTCTGGCTCTACTCTTCAATAAACTACAACCTTTTTTCTAAAGCAGTCTCCATTTTGTTTATTCCTGGCTTGGACTGGACCCTGATGAAGATTTTTCTTTCAACATCTTTAACAAGTTTTTCCCCTGACAGTTCCCAAGGATCCCATGTAGCAGTCTTTAGTATAACCAGGCGATGGCCCCCTTCAGACTCTTGGGGTCCCCGACCTGGATACAAAGCCACGTTTTCAGGGTGTTACAAAAGGCTAGCTGGGTCACAGCCAACCTAATCTCCAGAGGGTAGATACCAAGGCTTAAAAAATGTTCACCTTTTGAGACCCGTTGGACGACATCCCATAGTTGATAGGGCCTGGACCATGCCCCTTCTGCTGCACTGGTTAGATTAATATCAATCTTGTTTTCCAAATTGGCAAGTTTAAGTTGTGTGGACATGCTGGGTGCTGAATCCTGGAAGTCAAAGTGTTAAAGCTTGCCAAGTTTGAAAAACCACTGATTTATACACTCTAATCCTGAGTAAAATATAGGTAGACTATTTCTAGATCCTGTTTGAATGTTCTTCCTTCTGCATTGTTGTAGGTTTCATGAGACTCCTTATCTCCCAAGACTTTGCTTTTGTGGTTCTAGAGAGACAGAAACTCTTGTCCACCTTGTCCTCATGATGTCCCAAGAGCTGTTTTGCTCTCCCTAATTATTTCCAAATTCAAAGGTTATACAGATTTATCTTTTGTGCTCATTATTTTTGCAGGGATGTTAAGTCTTCTCTTACATTTCAGGTTGCAAAATGCCTCTAGCAAGCCATACATTAGTGCAAAGCTTCAATGTGCTGTTCTTATTTATTTTATGACCATATTGTTTTTTTGGGTAACAGATTTTTCTGTAGCAAACTATTTTCTTTTTTTTCTTATTTGCAATGCTGGTCAAAGACCGACATGAAGCAATTTCATTTCTAAAGGAAATTACAGCTTCTTTGTGGGAGGCACCGCAAGAGTGTCCTTTAGACACTTTGCCTAGCAAGGAACCATAATTAGGCAGTTCTTGCTGATTACAAAAAATAATAATAATGGAATTTGTTAAAACCTGGATGGGAGACCATCAGCAAATCACAGGGTTGAAGGCGAGATTGGGAATGTGAAAAAAAGTTCCAGAAAAAAAGGGATAGTTTGCACTGTCAAGAACAAAAGGGTATTGATAAGCAAATTTTTATACCTTTCCCATTTAGATCCTGTAGCGCAGAGGTCTCCAGACTTGACAACTTGTAGACTTGTGGACTTCAACTCCCAGAATTCCTCAGCTAGCTGATTCTGGGAGTTGAAGTCCACAAGTCTTAAAGTCGCCAAGCTTGGAGACCCCCCCCCCTTTGTAGTGAAATGTCAGACTTTGATTTAATGTAGCTATTCTGAAGTATGATTTTATAGCTCTCCCTGCACTGCACTATTTCAAATAGGAGAGTGCAGCATGCTATACAGCAAATTGTATATGTTTCAAGCCTTTTATTTCTCTTCTTCTTTTTAACATTGTACTGGAGACATTTTTGATGTGGAAAGTGTTCTTTAATTGGCAATATAAAGAAAAACAACAGCAACAGACTTGACCCTCGGATATATATGACAGTCAGCAAGGTTAAGCTGGATCAGGAGGTATAGTTTTCAAGGATAGGAAACCATCTTCTTCATCTTTTTATAGACATTATTTGTGCCAGTTTCTTTCTCCCTCATGAAGGAGGTGACCAGATTTAGGAGATTTATTGAGTCCATCAGATTTGGCATGAGAACCTCAATTGACAACCTCAAAAATGGGTTTCTGGCATTCCCCAAAGCATCACTAGAGCATCAAAGAACCTGTACTGATTTGACATAAGGGACATGACATGTTATATAGTAAATGACCTAATCTATTTTGAATTGTGTTGTAAGCATTACAGTAACCCAGGGATTATCAGAAAAAAACATAATCCATCAGCGGGATCTTATTCTATGTATATTCCTTAGCTATAACTGGCTTTTGGACAGAGAATAAAATAGAGTAGAGTAGAGTAGAGTAGAGTAGAGTAGAGTAGAGTAGAGTAGAGTAGAGTAGAGTAGAGTAGAGTAGAGTAGAGTAGAGTAGAGTAGAGTAGAGTAGAGTAGAGTAGAGTAGAGTAGAATAGAATAGAATAGAATAGAATAGAATAACAGAGTTGGAAGGGACCTTGCAGATCTTCTAGTTCAACCCCGTGCTCAGGCAGGAAACACTATACCATTTCAAACAAATGGTTGTCCAATCGCTTCTTAAAAACATCCAGTGTTGCAGCGTTCACAACTTCTGGAGGCAAGTCATTCCACTGGTTAATTGTTCTCATTGTCAGGAAATTTCTTCTTAGTTCTAGGTTGCTTCTCTCCTTGATTAGTTTCCATCCATTGCTTCTTGTCCTGCCCTCAGGTGCTTTGGAGAATAGGTTGATCCCCTCTTCTTTGTGGCAACCCCTTAGATATTGGAAGGCTGATATCATGTCACCCCTACTCCTTCTCTTCATTAAACTAAACATACCCAATTCAAGCAACCATTTTCTATATGTTTTAGCCTCCAGTCCCTTAATCATCTTCATTGCTCTTCTCTGCACTCTTTCCAGAGTCTCAACATCTTTTTTACGTGGTGACAAAACTGGATACAATATTCCAAGTATGGTCTTACCAAGGCATTATAAAGTGATATTAACACTTCACACGATCTTGATTCTATCCCTCTGTTAATGCAGCCTAGAACTGTGTTGGCTTATACCTTATAAAATAGCTTATAGAACAAGTCTGCATTGCACCAAGGAATAGTAAAATCATGACCACTGTAGCTCTTTAGGAGAAGTATTGTAGGAGAAGAACAGGCTAAGCTGGAGGTTGAGTTAAGCAAGCCATCAGCCTAGAATTGATACATTTCCAAAAATGGTGTAAGTCCAACTTCTCTTGAATTCCATTGACCCTTATTTACCACAATTTAGCGCTGAACGTCAGTTGACCAGGTTCTTGTGTATAGGCTTGAGTAATAAATCTTCTGAACTGACCCTTACATGGGATGCTGATTTTTCATGCCTGACAATAACCTAAGAATCCAACACCACCATTTGGTCTTAAATGTGTCCTCATGTTCTGTCCCAGCTTACGTGAGTCCTTGTTAAGCTCACAAGGAGAAACCCCTCTTCCAAGAAACAGGCAGGAACCGCAAGAAAAAACCAACCCCTTTTATTCTCACAGATCTGAGTCAATGTCCAAGGCAAACAAACACAGTCCACAGAAACTCGATCCTCAACACAAATGGTTGCCTTTGGCAACCAGCACCTCCCACACCTTCCCTTTTATAATTCAGCCAAGGCGTGGCTTCCTAATGCCTTCTCCTTTGCCTTTGGAGCCGCCCCATTGCATTCCTCTGTCCTACTCGCTTCTCTTGCCTGCGCTTTCATGCATCCTGGATTGTCCCAACTGTTCTTCATCACTGTCCAACTCAGGCTCCTACCACAGCTGTGTCTCAGCCTGAGCGCGAGTAGAGGGGCCAGGCTCCTCGTCCGACTGTAAGTCTTGGAGCTCCTCAGAGCCTTCCTCTGACTCTGATGTCCCTCCAGGCCCCTCCTCCTCCTCTGATTCCTCAGACTCAGCTGCCGGATCCACTGGCTGGCGAGGAATCACAACACCTCAGTCTTTCTAGCCCTAATAAGAATGTAGCTCAAACCGTGAAGGTTACCATCAGGGGAAGTAAGGGCAGTGAATGACTACCCGTGTGTGAATGTCAATATCCTGCCGATACCATGATTTGTACACTTGAAGTGGATCACTGGGATACCCCTGCACAGTGGTGGGCTTTGCAGAATGGAGTCACTGCACGCAGAACCGTATTCTGAAATCATTGTTGTTTTCTGCCAATTTGCTGATGACCAAAGGGGAAGTTTGGTTTCCTGTAAGATGGGGTCTTCTTTTTGGACAGCTGACTTTGTGACCTTTCTTAAATTCCAGTTCTATTCTTAGAAAAAACACATCATTTATCCTTCCCTCATCCCCTCTGCAGCTGACTCATTCTAGCTTTGATCTATCAGATTCAATTATCTCGCTCAATATTTCTATTTTAAATGGCAGGGCATCGCCATCGCCCTGCAGGGGTTAAACCGAAGAGGCACTCTTGTTTGTCATTCCACTTTTTTTTTAAATGTGAAGAAAAGCAGATACTGACTCATGTTTGAGAACTGTATAGTGACGGTCATTTTCTGCATCATATTTAATACTTGAAGCCATGCATCACATGGAGCCTTGCACATGGCCAAAGAAATTTGCTCTAGTCTAGAGAGTTGAATGAATGATAGTCAATAAAATTCTGAATGCCAGATTGGAGGGGGGGGGCTTCTAGGTTGAGAAGGGTACCAGATTGAGGTCTGCATTTGGTTCATGAGCAACATGTCAGGTGTTAACATTGAAAGGAGCAATTGGAAAAGCTACTGAAGTCATCCAGTCCAATCCTGTTTTTAGTGCAAGAATCCAGATTAAACCCAAAGGTGTTTTTTTCAAGAAGCAACTGGACTTTCTTGTTTTTCTTTGAAGACGTTTCACTTCTTATGCAAGAAGCTTTTTCAGCTCTGACTGGATGGTGGGGAATGAAACGATTTATACTCCTTGCAGACAGCTGGTCATTTGCATTCATTTAGAGAGTCGTTGAGGCCACTTGGAGGTTTACCTGTGTCCTCAAGGTCCCCTGAGTAATGCAAATGGGTGTGGAGCCTTCTTGGAACTGCTGTGTTGTGGAGTTGTGCTTTCTGTGGGAAGTTTTCTGTCCTGGGTCCCTTCACTGAAAAAGCACCTTTGGGACAACCATGACCTGGATGACTGAGAATCTCCATAGACAAATCCAGATTAAACCATTCCCAAGAGATAACTATCCAGTCTATATTTAAACACCTCCAACAACAGAGAGTTGCCCACCTCCTGAGTAACTGTTTTCCCCATTGCAATTTTCCTACAATCATCTGACTGAGATGGTATATAGGACCTCCTGCTTGAGCAGGGGGCTGGACTAGAAGACCTCCAAGGTCCCTTCCAGCTCTATTCTATTCTATTCTATTCTATTCTATTCTATTCTATTCTATTCTATTCTATTCTATTCTATTCTATTCTATTCTATTCTATTCTGCTCTGCTCTGCTCTGCTCTGTTCTGCTCTGCTCTGCTCTGCTCTGCTCTGCTCTGTTCTGTTCTGTTCTGTTCTGCTCTGTTCTGCTCTGCTCTGCTCTGCTCTGCTCTGCTCTGCTCTGCTCTATTCTATTCTATTCTATTCTATTCTGCTCTGCTCTGCTCTGCTCTGCTCTGCTCTGCTCTGCTCTGTTCTGTTCTGTTCTGTTCTGCTCTGCTCTGCTCTGCTCTGCTCTGCTCTCTTCTATTCTATTCTATTCTATTCTATTCTATTCTATTCTATTCTATTCTATTCTATTCTATTCTATTCTATTCTATTCTATTCTATTCTATTCTCTCTTTGTGAAACTGGAGATGTATCCAGCAGTCTGAGCTACCATGGACCAAGTTTTGATGTTCTTGTGGTGCTTTCTGAGCTTGGTGGCTTTCTTGCAGACATTTTATTACCAAACTAGACAACATCATCAGTGTTAGTAGGCAGTGGGATTTGTTCTCATTAGTGGTTTTTGCCCTGTCATGTTGGTCATCTTGGTGATTCCTTGATTAGGGTGTGGTTTACTGCTGGCTTGATCGGCAATTGCTTCTCTGATTGGTTCTTTCTTGATTGTTGGGTCTTTGGAGATCTTCTTTATGAAATTATTTCAGGTTTCTAAAGAAAGTCATCTTGTTCGCCCCTCTGTTCTCATTTCTCACTGCCAAAGGTATCCATTTCCCCCAATCTCTCTTCCCAATCTTGCTTTCCACTTCTCAGTTATCTCATTTGCCCTCTTTTGCACCTGTTCTGGTTTGTCTGAACGATTCTTAAAATATTTCCAGAACTGGGCACCATCCTCAAATTGGAATATGATTGATGGGACATGTAATGGAACAACGACATCCTGTGATTTGCAATTATATTTTGTTTTTGCATTTGTCTTTTTTTTGGCAAACCCTCCCGCGCTGCTGATTCACGTTCAGCTTTTGACCAGCTCCAGTTCCAAATCCTTTTCAGATGTAGGATTAGTAAGGCAGGTAATTGGCTTGCTATGTTTGGGTTTTTGATTTATTTTTCATAATTGAATACCTCCTTTTCAATTACATTGGATTCTGCTCTTCAGAACTTAAAGCCTGTTAGGATTTTATTTTTGAAATGCCTGTTTCCTAGGATATTAGGTAGAGGACCCAACTGGGTGTCATTTGCTAATCTTGGAGGTATTCCTTTTATCGTTTTTCCCCCCTTGAAATCATTAATGAAAATGTTAAAGAACGCCGGGATGAACTGCATACAATGCAGTATGACCCACCCTTGATCCTTCCTCCAGTTTGGTGAAGAACCACTGGGAAGAATTCTTGGACTATGAATTTCAGTCTCCTGTGTATTTGGTTAACCTCGAAGTCATCCCAACCCACAGGAAATTAGCTTGCTCATCAGAATTCACTCATTTCATTTTTCACCTTCTGAAGGAGGAAGTTGTGAGAAAGACATGTCAGAAATTGTTTCGCACAGTTTGTCTCCCAATAGCGCTGGGATCTTCTCCAACAAAGAAAATTTATTAAATGACATCAGATTTCTCAACCTCGGTGTCCTTTTCTCTACTTGAAGTTTATCGATGACATTTTCATCATCTGGACCTCGGGAAATGAGTCTCTCAACAAATTCCAACATGATCTGAACAGTTTTCATCCACTGTCAACCTCCGTTTATGCCCATCTGCAGAAGAGGTTCATTTATGTCCACCATAAAAATACATAGTGGGCACATAAAACATTATACAGGCAACCTACCGATTGTCATTCAGACCTACTAGCACCGCTTTGCAAAGCCCTAGTAAGACCACACCTGGAATACTGCAGCCAATTTTGGTCACCATATCACAAAAAAGAGGTTGCGAGTTTGGAAAAAAATTCAGAGAAGAGCAACTAAGATGATCAAAGGCCTGGAGACTAAAACATACGAAGAACGGCTGCGGGACTTGGTTTTGGCTAGTCTAAAGAAAGGAAGAAATAGGGGAGACATGATAGCAGTGTTCTAGTATCTGAGGGGCTGCCCCAAAGAAGAGGGGGTCATGTTATTCTCCAAAGCACCAGAGGGAAGGACGAGAAACAATGGTTGGAAACTGATCAAGGAGAGAAGCAACCTGGAATTAAGGAGAAACTTCCTGACAGTGAGGACAATCAACCAGTGGAACAGCTTGTGGGCGCTCCATCACTGGAGGTTTTTAAGAAGAGGTTAGACAATCACCTGTCTGAGATAGTATAGGTTCTCCTGTTTGAGCAGGGGGCTGGACTAGAAGACCTCCAGGGTCTCTTCCAACTCTATTCTATGTATTGTATTGTATTGTATTGTATTGCATTGCATTGCATTGCATTGCATTGCATTGCATTGCATTGTATTGTATTGTATTCTATTCTATTCTATTCTATTCTATTCTATTCTATTCTATTCTATTCTATTCTATTCTATTCTATTCTATTCTATTCTATTCTATTCTATTCTATTCTATTCTATTCTATTCATTCTGCTATTCTTCTATTCTATTCTATTCTATTCTATTCTATTCTATTCTATTCTATTCTATTCTATTCTATTCTATTCTATTCTATTCTATTCTATTCTATTCTATTCTATTCTATTCTATTCTATTCTATTCTATTCTATTCTATTCTATTCTATTCTATTCTATTCTATTCTATTCTATTCTATTCTACCTTCTTCCAACTTCCACCCAGAACTTAACATCAAATCCATCACCCACAGCCAGACTTTATGCTACGATCATATTCGTTCTGACTCACCTGAGAGAGATGGTTTACTAAGGAAATTAAGCCAGGCATTCAGGAGACCAAAACTACCCACCCAGCCAGATCAATAGACAAATCAGGTAAATTCCCACGGAGGACCTATTAAAAGAAGGATTATGAAAACACGAGAACAGAACATATGTTGGTTGGGTGAGGGGGAAGATTCGTTCTCCGAGCTTGTGGGTTGGTTTCCGAACGTTTTGTTACCAGGCTAGGTAAGATCTTCAGCAGAGTTTATGGGATGCCAGTGTTCTTCTGTTGATAAGGGCTTCAGGTGTGGGTGTGTCGAGCGAGGGTCTTGTGATGGGACTTGTGATGGGTCAGGTGTGAGTCATCAATGAGGGGCTTGTGATGGATCTTGTGACGGGGAGGTTACATCCGGTCAGGACCAGGCATGGGTTGGCTGAGGGTCAGCGCTGTCTCTGATTGGCTGTGTGGTTGATTTGGATTCTGAGGGATTCGTAGGCTGATTGTAGGTCAGTGTGTCTGTTGATGGAATTGCTTGTGGAGTGCCAGGCTTTGATGAACTCACAAACGTAGCGGGTGGTAGCATGGCCGCTGATTTTAGTGTTGTTCCAATCAAACATTTTAGGGGCAGCCATGACCTGGATGACTGAGGATCTCCACAGATATTGTTTTTAGTCTTGAAGTTTCCAGAAATGTTATCCCTGGTCTTTCTTCTGGATTTCTGCTCTGAGGCGGACATTTTGGCAGGCAGCACCGTGTGTCCTTCCTTTCTATTGCTTCTCTAACCAATCATACCCTTCAAATTCTGTATTTCAATTATGAGAAACATGTCATCGGGTCTCTGTTAAACTGATTAAATCATCTTCACCTTTCTGTAATAAGATTTCAAGTTCATCTTGTTTATTTCCCCTACTCTGAGAATCAGTACATAAATAATGCAGACCATGGATTTTATGAGTCAGTTTTTTCCTTAGTTTTCACTGAGTAGTTTAATAGGGCCCAGTTTACCTACTGTCTGTCTGTCTATCTGTCTATCTGCCTGCCTGCCTGCCTGCCTGTCTATCTATCTATCTATCTATCTATCTATCTATCTATCTATCTATCTATCTATCTTCTATCTATCTATCTATCTATCTATCTATCTATCTATCTATCTATCTATCTATCTATCTATCTATCTATCTATCTATCTATCTATCTATCTATCTATCTATCTACTATATTCCTTCCTTCCTTCTATCCATCTTCTATCTATCTATCTATCTATCTATCTATCTATCTATCTATCTATCTATCTATCTATCTATCTATCTATCTATCTATCTATCTATCTATCTATCTATCTATCTATCTATCTACCTACCTACCTACCTTACCTTACCTTACCTTACCTTACCTTACCTTACCTTACCTTACCTTACCTTACCTTACCTTACCTACCTACCTACCTACCTATCTACCTATCTATCTATCTATCTATCTTGCTGCAGTGGGGAACCCCTTATGTCAAGCTGACACAGAATCTGAGTTTCCATCACCAATCCCTTGCAGGTTGAAAACTCTTCGGATCAACGTTCGCTTGTGTTGGGGGCAGTCACAGGCAGTCACAAGTCTGTGTGGTGTGCATTGCGTTCTATGCCAGTAGCCCATCCTCCAGGGTGCAAGCTATCGTTTTAAAGAGAAAGTCGGACGTTGTTAAAAAGCAACGGTTGGTGTGTGCTTAAGTAATGCTATACCATAGAGATGGCCAGGCTCAGCCCTAGGGTGGAGTCAAATGCAACGTCAGTTTGGGCTCTCTATGCCACTGTAAGAGACCTAAGTCCAGCCCCCCCCCCCCCGAAGTCCATTGACTCTTATCTGGCACCAATTCATCTTCTTGTGAATAGGTAGCATGAAATTAACTTGTAGTACGTTTGAATTCTATCCTGGCTCCTGACGTTTTGCACCTGGTGGTTAAGCCAATAGAGATATAGAAAACAGTGGATTGGCATCAGAATATTCTGGGTTGTTGTTTTTTGCCTAGAACAGGCCAAGAAGTTAAATATGTGTCGCTTGAGCATCTTTAAAAAAGTATAATTTGGAAGAGGAAACTGGTCATAGTAAGACTGGCAAAGGACAGCAAATCATTTCGTATTCTGAACAAGACCCATTTAGAAATATGTGGTTCAACTCTCAAATAAGCCCTTTCAGAAGAAAAATAGCTTCTTTTTTTCCGAGAGCCAGACCTCTCTATTTTGTACATTGCTACAAATAAACTCATCTAATGCTACCCACACAAAGAACCCCCACATAGTCTGTCTCTCTCTCTCTCACACACATACACATTCACACATGTGCCTCGCACAAATTCTTAAAATTCATCTTTAGAATAAGTTATTCTCTCCTTCCGCACTGAAGAGTTAGTTCCTGTCATCTTCCAATTTATTCTATATAAAAAAATCCCTTTCTAAAATAGATCCCCCCCCAATCTAACTTTAGATTAAATTATGTCCCCCTCCACATCTCTTAATACATCCATTTTATTTTTCCTGGTGGACGGGCTAAATTATCTTTGTGGAAACTCCCGCCTCGGATGTGGTCAGAAGGCTGAAAACGAATATAAAGAATCAGGAAAGAATAGAATAGAATAGAATAGAATAGAATAGAATAGAATAGAATAGAATAGAATGGAATGGAATGGAATGGAATGGAATGGAATGGAATGGAATGGAATGGAATGGAATAGAATAAGAGCAGAATGAATAGAATAGAATAGAATAGAATAGAATAGAATAGAATAGAATAGAATAGAATAGAATAGAATAGAATAGAATATGGAGTGGAGTGGAGTGGAGTGGAACGGAACGGAACAGAACAGAACAGAACAGAACAGAATAAGAGCAGAATGAATAGAATAGAATAGAATAGAATAGAATAGAATAGAATAGAATAGAATAGAATAGAATAGAATAGAATAGAATAGAATAGAATGGAATGGAATGGAATGGAATAGAATAAGAGCAGAATGAATAGAATAGAATAGAATAGAATAGAATAGAATAGAATAGAATAGAATAGAATAGAATAGAATAGAATAGAATATGGGAATGGAATGGCATAGAATAAAATAGGAATAGGAATAGGAATAGGAATAGGAATAGGAATAGGAATAGGAATAGAATAGAATAGAATAGAATAGAATAGAATAGAATAGAATAGAATAGAATAGAATAGAATAGAATAGAATAGAAAGGAATGGAATGGGATGGGATGGGATGGGATGGGATGGGATGGGATGGGATGGGATAGGACACACAAGGTGCATAAGTTCTCAGTGTACATACAAACAATTAAGCGATAAGTCATCGATCATAAGTCATAGTTACAATAATAAATCTTAAGAGACAAACCACAAGTGATAAATCATAAGATACCAACAGGAGAAGGCAGTGGGAAAGATGGGAAGATGGGAAAGATGAGAAGATGTGAAGGATAACAGCAATACAACCCTAGTACACGGGTAGATATTCTTTAGGCACAAGAACAGTGCTGCGGGAGTTAGGTGTTCAGCAGAGTGGTGGCATGGGGGAAAAAAAAACTGTCCTTGTGTCTAGTTGTTTTGGCGTGCAATGCCCTGTAGCGGCTTCCTGAGGGGAGAAGCTGAAACAGATTATATCCAGGATGTCAGGAGTCTGTAAATATTTTCACAGCCCTCTTTCTGACTCATGCAGTGTACAGATCCTCAGTGGAAGGCAGGCTGGTTGAAATTGTTTTTTTTTCTGCAGTCCTAACTATCCGTTGAAGTCTGTCCCTGTCCTTTTTGTTTCCTGTGCCAAACCAGAGGCTTGAAAACCAGCAGAATTTACAGCAGCTAAAACAGGGATTCTGGGCACCCGGAGCCACAAGGAAGTGTGGAAAAGCCTAAGATTTATAAATATTCTTTTTGAGAAAATCTCGAGTGTACCCTTACATTTTCTGAACATCCAACGAGCCTATATTTAACCTTGACTGGCTGTTGGAGGAACAGGAGGTAAAAAAAACCCCATAAAATCGAGGCTAGTACATTGGCTCGGATTTCTTGGTTTTACAAGGCTACATTTTCCTCCCCCCAAAATGCTAGTAGTTTTATTTTATTTGCTCAATCGGTGTATACATTGTGCGGGGAGATAAGGAGGATGAGCTCGGATGAAGATAAGATGAAAGAAGGTGAGATTATCTCCTTTCTGATTTTAAGCCAGCTGCGGTGTGCGAGTCGGCGCAAGAGGTGAACATTAGGAAAAAGGAGAGATAAAACATCCCCTCACTCATTTTGCAATTTCTTCTCTTCTGTAGAAAGCAGGACAAGGCTTGAAGTCTCAAGTAAAAAATGGAAAATATAAATATTTAACTGTATGTATAGATCTCTCTCTCTCTCTCTCTCTCTTCTCTCTCTCTCTCTCTCTCTGTGTGTCTCTGTTTCTCTGTCTCTCTTTTCTCTCTATGTCTCTATGTCTCTGTGTCTCTCTCTCTCTTCTCTCTCTTCTCTCTCTCTGTCTCTCTTCTCTCTCTATCTCTCTCTGTCTCTCCTCTCTCTGTCTCTCCTCTCTCTCTCTCTCTCTCTCTCTCCAGCGAATATTCTTTTGGCCTTGCCAATGCTAGTATCAGAACATCCAAACATATGTATCTGACGATTTTGTGTATCTGCATTAACCGGATTCATGTTTTAAATATTGAATAAAATGTTGTCCAATTCTTGTTGTTTTCTAGTGCGGAGAAAAGCAACAAAGATGATCAGGGGACTGGAGGCTAAAACACACATAAAGAAGGGTTGCTGGAATTGGGTATGTCTAGTTTAATGAAAAGGGGTGAGATGATAGCAGTCTTCCAGTATTTGAGGGGCTGCCACGAAGAAGAGGAAAGGGTCAAGCTCTTCTCCAAAGCACCTGAAGGCAGGAGAAGAAGCAACAGGTGGAAACTAATCAAGGAGAGAAGCAACCTGGAACTAAGGAGAAATTTCCCATCACTGAGAGTAATTTTTTCAGTGGAACGACTTGCCTCTAGAAGTTGTGAATGCTCCAACACTGTAGGTTTTTAAGAAGAGATTGGACAACCATTTGTCTGAAATGGTATAGGGCTTCCTGCCTGAGCAGGGGGTTGGACTAGAAGACCTCCAAGGTGCCTTTCAACTCTGTTATCCTATCCTATCCTATCCTATCCTATCCTATCCTATCCTATCATATCCTATCCTATCCTATCCTATCCTGTCCTGTCCTGTCCTGTCCTGTCCTGTCCTGTCCTGTCCTGTCCTATCCTGTCCTATCCTATCCTATCCTATCCTATCCTGCCCTACCTTACCCTACCATACCCTACCCTACCCTATCCTACCGTACCCTACCCTACCCTACCCTACTCTACTCTACTCTACTCTACTCTACTCTACTCTACTCTACTCTACTCTACTCTACTCTACTCTACTCTACTCTACTCTACTCTACTCTACTCTACTCTACTTCTATTCTATTCTACTCTACTCTACTCTACTCTACTCTACTCTACTCTACTCTACTCTACTCTACTCTATCTACTCTACTCTACTTCTATTCTATTCTATTCTATTCTACTCTACTCTACTCTACTCTACTCTACTCTACTCTACTCTACTCTACCCTTTTCTATTCTATTCTATTCTATTCTATTCTATTCTATTCTATTCTATTCTATTCTATTCTATTCTATTCTATTCTATTCTATTCTATTCTATTCTATTCTATTCTATACTGCGTATCCTGTGATAGCTTAGCTTGAGTGGTCAAACCATTGCTTCTTTCTTAGAACTATTGCGCAATATTTACTAGGCTTTAACCACAACAGTAATCCGATACGTATTTTCGGAGTTCGATATTTAATTAAAAACTGATTACCGGCCTGACAAATTGCATGATATGTAGCTTATAGCAGAATTTGTTTTTAAAGAAGAGTCAAAGCCTCCTCTATTTTAGCACAGGGAGTAGGAGAAATATTAATAGTTCTGAGCAAAACGTTTGGCATTTTGTCTCGCTGCAGACAAAAAAAAAAAAAAGAAACTTACAGGAGCAAACAGCTTGCTGATGTTTGACTTTTGACATGGGAGCCAAGCACCCTGACAGACAGGCAGAGGAGGAGAAAGAAAATGTGTTCAGAGGTCATCTGATAATAGAGTCAGGAGTGGGAATACTCTGTTTCTGGCAACCAGCTAAACATTAAATTAAACATAGAACAGGAGGAAAAAAGACTCATGTTATTGTACATCCATTATATATGAAGCCACTGAAGGATCATTTGCAGAAGTGCAATTCGTTATTCTCAGTAGACTGAGGATATACTCCGTTATCCTTTTTCATTTTGTATTAGCTATGGGGCATTTGGGTGGGGGCAACTAATACCTTCAAACTAGACAACATTAGATGTTGAAAAACAACCTGAAATTGAAAAATTGAAGATATTGTGAATTCCAGAGATTGGACTTCAAGATTTTGGGGAAATACCGGTTCTGAATTGGCTTGCGTTCCTGCTTAAGAAGGGGATGATCAGTTTTCGGATCTTCCTGATTTCAAATATACTTATTTTGTTTTGTCGTAAAAAATAAAACACAAAACAGAAAAACACCACCACCACCACAGCTAAACAAACGTGCATTCAGCACTAACAACAACAAAAAAGAAAAAAAAGGACTGGTGTACAAAAAAAAAAAAGGAGAAAAAGTGACCCACCTGTCAAATAAGTTTAACATTAAACATATAGAATCCACCCCTCCTGGATGCTGAAAAAAAAGAGAAAATGATAAATTCGCCTCCCATTTAACGTAGCAGGTCTACAAATAGTTCGAAGCTTTCCCATGCCTATTTTTTTAAAAAAATAGTATATTAAATAAACAAATATTCCAGGTGAGGGAATTTCTATCTAATAATCAAATCAACCCAATATCTAATCCTAATTATGTGTGTGTGTGTGTGTGTGTGTATACTCCATCTATCATCTGTCTTATCTATATCTATTTGTCCGTCCGTCCGTCCGTCCGTCCGTCTTTCTATCTATCTATCTATCTATCTATCTATCTATCTATCTATCTATCTATCTATCTATCTATCTATCTATCTATCTATCTATCTATCTATCTATCTATCTATCTATCTATCTATCTATCTATCTATCTATCTATCTATCTATCTATCTATCTATCTATCTATCTATCTATCTATCTATCTATCTATCTATCTATCTATCTATTGTGTGATTGTATATACAGTATACACTGTATATACATATACAAATCTTTGTTTCTTCAAATAGAACTGAACTGAACTGAGGAGTTTTCTTCAAGATTGTTGTTTTGTGTGTTTGGGAGAGCGGATTTCTCCAATTGTTCTCCTTCAGTTTTTTTTTTATTTTGCCTCCCGTTCAAAATGGCTATTTCCCCCACTAGTTACCCCCACTGTCTTTTGTGATGTAAACAGCAATTTGGCTCCGAGGGGATATTTTCATGAGCTGATGGAAGGAAAATTACGAGGGTAATCCTCGTTTAGCAACCAGAATTGTGACTGGCAACTCGGTTGTTGAGCAAAGTGGTCGTCAAGTGAAATCATGACTGTGCTTCTGATATTACTGCAGCTTCACCCCTGTTGTCAATGCGAGGTGTCCCTAATGAGACAGTTTGTACTCAGTAAATGAGGACAACTGGTATTCCCATCCTCCAGAAACTCACTGACTTACTGTAATTTCAAAGTGTAAGAGAGTTCAGGAGTCCAGGGGTATCAGCTAAGACCAATATCCTTCCTTCCTTCCTTCCTTCCTTCCTTCCTTCCTTCCTTCCTTCCTTCCTTCCTTCCTTCCTTCCTTCCTTCCTTCTTCCCTCCCTCCCTCCCTCCCTCTTTTCCTTCCTTCCTCCCGCCCTCCTTTCCTCCCTCTTTTCCTTCCTTCCTTCCTTCCTTCCTTCCTTCCTTCCTTCCTTTCCTTCCTTCCTTCCTTCCTTCCTTCCTTCTTCCCTCCCTCCCTCCCCCTCCCTCTTTTCCTTCCTTTCTCCCTCCCTCCTTCCCTCCCTCTTTTCCTTCCTTCCTTCTTCCTTCCTTCCTTCCTTCCTTCCTTCCTTCCGTCCTTCCTTCCTTCCTGCCTTCCTTCCTTCCTTCCTTCCACTCTCCTCCCTCCCTCCCTCCTTCCTTCCTTTCTTCTTCTTCTTCCTTCTTCTTCTCTTCCTCCACCTTCCCTTCTCCTCCGCCCTGCTGTCCTTTTGCACAAGGCGACGCCGCTTCGGGTACATCTGTCTCCACACCACCTTCCTTCCTTCCTCCCTCCCTTCCGTCCATCCTTGCTCTCATCTCACTTTCCCCCTTCCTCCTTCCTTCCTTCCTTCCTTCCTTCCTTCCTTCCTTCCTTCCTTCCTTCCTTCCTTCCTTCCTTCTTTCCAACCCTCCCCTTCCTTCACCTTTCCTCCCTCTCTCCCTTCCTTTTTTCCTTCATCTACCCTCCCCTTCCTCCTTCCTTCTTTCCTTCTTTCCTCCCTCCCTCCCTTCCCACCCTCCCCTCCCTTCCTTCCCACCCTCCCCTTCCTTCACCTTTCCTCCCTCTCTCCCTTCCTTTTTTCCCTTCATCTACCCTCCCCTTCCTCCTTCCTTCTTTCCTTCTTTCCTTCTTTCCTCCCTCCCTCCCTCCCTCCCTTCCTGCCTTCCCCACCCAGCTGATAATTGAACTGAGGCAGAATACACACAAATTTCTAGGCATATTGTAGATGACATAATGCTCATCTGGGGAAGGATTCTCAGGGACACTTAAGAGTACAATGCTTTTAATGTTCTCCCACTTCACCACAGTGACTCTGGCTATGATTGCTACCAACCAGGACAGATTTTTATTGAGTAAATCTCCATGGTAACCACAGCAGCAATCAAAGGAAGGAAGGACAAAAATATTCAAGTTATTCCCTAGAGCAAAGATTCCCAAACGGATCAAACTCCATTCATTCAGTCTGCAGGAAGGATGCACAGCATCTAAGAATATATATATATACCATTTCAGACAAATGGTTGTCCAGTCTCTTCTTAAAAACCTCCAGTGTTGGAGCACCCACAAATTCTGGAGGCCAGTTGTTCCACTGATTAATCATTCTGGCAGGAAATTTCTCCTTAGTTCTAATTTGCTTCTCTCCTTGATTATTTTCCACCCATTGCTTCTTCTCCTGCCCTCAGGTGTTTTGGAGAATAGCTTGACCTTGTCTTCTTTGTGGCAATCCCTCAAATATTGGAACACTGCTATTATGTCACTCCTAAACTATTTTAAACAGTTCGGCCTGGACTTTCGATAAAGCAATCCTAGCTTTAATTATGATTTAGGGAAATGAAGAAAAACCCCTTGCTAAAATTTGAAGAACGTTCTCTTCCCCCCCCCCCCGCCCAAGCAGGAGACCCTACACCATTTCTGACAGATGGCAGTCCAGTCTCTTCTTGAAAGCTTTCCAGTGATGAAACTGTCACAACATCTGGAGGCAATCTGTTCCATTGGTTGATTTTCCTGGAAGTCCTTTCGCTTCTCATCCAAGAAGCTTCTTCAGTTCTGGCTGAATGGTGGGGAAGGAAAGGAAAGAAAGCAGTCATCTGGTTATTAGCAGTAAACTTTCTAAGTCCAGTTGCCTTTTGAAAAAGCACCTTTGGGACAACCACGACCTGGATGACTCAGAATCTCCATGGAATAAATGTTCACTTCTTAATAAATGAAGACCAACGGACATTCAGCCTTCCCTACTCACTTCTTCCAGCATTTTCAGCAAATCCTGATCATTTACCAAGCGTTCCTCTTTCCCCTTTCTCTCCTCCAGCATTACAACGAGCGAGCGTGCAAGGATTCGTGTAATCTGGAAAAGGAACAAGAAGGAGAACATCTCCTGAGGGAACTGAGAACAATCTGCAAGAAATTCTAACAGTGCAAACTTTCCCTTACTTTTTTTTTTAATCTTCCGTTCTGGATGAACAACATCTCAGCTTACTGTTCCAAAGAAGGAGACGGTCAAAATACAGCCCTTGTAATTGTTGAGTTGTGGCAATTTAGCATCCTTTCCTTGATTGATTCCTTGAAATGAAGGAATTACGTGACAGTCCAGCGGGGAGCCTTGGTTCTTGAATAATGCATGTGCTTTCTTGAGTGATTGGATTGACCTCTTTGCCGAAGAGCTGCTGCCTCTCAAGATGAATCACGGAGTTGCCCACTCTAGTTAGCCCCCTGCTCAGCGCTACAGCTTAGCTCAGGATTTGTGATGAAGCCGACAAAGGTCAGTGTGGCTCAAATTCTGGCTGATGTGCAAAACATGCGGTTCGCCTAAAACCGATAGGAATTTGAGGGTAGGGGCATTAGAGCCTTGTGCCAGGTACGTATTGTTGTTTATGTCAATGCTGCTGACATCGGATGTTTTTGCATTGACAACAGATGGAAATGTAGCCATCTTTTTCCCTTTCGCTTTTAGAGTTAGATGAGGGGGGGATGTGAACGAGAGTCTAGCTAGACATAACAACACTAAACTTAGCGTGAGAATCAAGGTTATTGAGCCCAGAGCTGATAAAGAATTGGCGGGCTGGAGAGCTGGAGAGGAAGCCCCCACTTCAAGCTAGTTGGGGAATGTGATTTATGACTGTTAATTGGAGGAGGGAATTGTGCTTTGATACTATGTGCCCCGGGGAGGGAAACTCAGTTTTTGGCTTCGATGACGTAAGTGCCAATATTATGCCGCTCAAATAAAAGATCCTTTAAGGTAAACAAGGCCTCGAAGTTCTTTTGAAGAGTTTCATCTGTCAGAACCATGACAGTTTCGTTGTTGCTTCTTGCACAGATCGCAATGGAGTCCTTCTTAGTATTCCTGACGCACGTACCGATCTCCACACACATTTCCGAATTCTTTAATTTTAAATTTATTTCATTTTCCTGCTTGATTATTTTTTTTTTACTGAAGTTTAGGGAGTTCTACTAATTAAATAAGGATCTGAAGTCTGAGCTCCTCAACGTAATTGTTTCCGTTTTAACTGTTCTCAGGCTCAAGATATTGTTTCTAATATTCACTTGATGGCTATTCTCTCTGAATATGAGAGCGAGCTCTGCCTTCTGGACAATGTCCTTCAACATCTCTGCGGCAGCTTTTAGTAGCTCTTCTCCTATAGTCCAAGGCAGTGGTGGCGAACCTATGGCACGCGTGCCAGAGGCGGCACTCAGAGCCCTCTCTGTGGGCACTCGCGCCATGCTCCGGAGATGGCAACTGTCCCTCTTCAACCAGCTGCCTGCTAACTCGCCGAGGTCCCACGTGGCCGGATGCATCCCGGCACGGCTGGTTTCCCTCCCCCCCCGTCCCATCCCTTCTAGCCTCGCATGCTCTCCTTTTCCCGGGCACGACCCACTGCATCGCCTCCTCAACTGTTGGCCGGCCATCCAGCTCAGAGGTGGCTTCTTTGAACTGCTGGCGGCGGGCTGCGGAGCCCCAGAGTGTGCCGGTCGAGGGGCTGGCAGGCTGTGGCTGCTGACAGACACCGTCGGCCCCCATGTGCTCGCTGGCCTCTGTGTGCGGGGGCCGATGGTGTCAGGCAGCCGCCGCCCTGGCCCTTGCCTTGCCCCATGGCAATTGCACCCCTGCCCTGCCTCACCTCACCCTGCAGGACGAGCTTCCTGCCTACCGCCCCACCTGCCAGAGACCCCAACCCTGCCCACCCCCCACAGGCGTCCCTTCCCACGAGCAATATTGAGGTGACCATGCCCACCTTGGCCACATCCACCCAATCTGCCATGACCACCACAGCCATGCCCACCCAGTGGGCCACACCCACCTGGCACCTGGCAATAAATAAGTGGGCTTTAGGTTGCAGTTTGGGCACTCAGTCTCTAAAAGGTTTGCCATCACTGGTCCAAGGTATTTTGGCTGATTGTCTATGGAGATTCTCAGTCATCCAGGTCATGGTTGTCCCAAAGGTGTTTTTTCCAAAAGGCAACTGGACTTTGTTTTCCTTGAAGATGTTTCACTTCTCATCCAAGAAGCTTCTTCAGTTCGGATTGAAGAAGCTTCTTCGGTTCTTCTTCCGAACTGAAGAAGCTTCTTGGATGAGAAGCAAAAACTCTTCAAGGAAAAACACAAAGTCCAGTGGCCTTTTGGAACAAGCACCTTTGGGATATTTTGGCTGATCTTGAAAAACTAACGGGAGTCAAAACAGTCCAGTACATGAATAGGAGACCATTAGGAATCAGAATCAGGATAGAATAAAACTGGAAGGGACCTTCCAGAAGGACTAGGGGTGACATGATAGCAGTATTCCAATATCTCAGGGGTTGCCACAAAGAAGAGGGAGTCAAGCTATTCTCCAAGGTGCCTGAGGGCAGGACAAGAAGTAATGGATGGAAACTAGTCAAGGAGAGAAGCAACCTGGAACTGAGGAGAAACTTCCTGACAGTTAGAACAATTAACCAGTGGAACAACCAGCCTCCAGAAGCGGTGAATGCTCCAACACTGGAAGTTTTTAAGAAGAGACTGGACAGCCATTTGTCTGAAATGGTATAGGGTTTCCTGCCTGAGCAGGGGGTTGGACTCAATAACCTCCAAGGTCCCTTCCAACTTTATTATTATTATTATTGGAGGTCTTCTAGTCCAACCCCCTGCTCGAGCAGGAGACCCTGTATAATTTGAGGCTAGTGGCTGTCCAGTCTCTTCTTAAAAACCTCCAGTGATGAAGCACCCACAACTTCTGGAGGCAAGCTGTTCCAGTGGTTAATTATTCTCACTGTTAGGAAGTTTCTCCTTAATTCCAGGTTGCTTCTCTCCTTGATTAGTTTCCAACCATTGTTTCTTGTCTTGCCTTCTGGTGGTTTGGAAAATAAGTTGAGCCCCTCTTCTTTGTGGCAGCCCCTCAAATATAGGAACACTGCTATCAGGTCACCCCTAGTCCTTCTTTTTTCCTCTAGACTGGCCATACCCAGTTCCTGCAACCGCTCCTCATATGTTTTAGTCTCCAGGCCTTTAATCATCCTAGTTGCTCTTCTCTGCACTTTTACCCATTTCCCATTTAATTTCCAGGAAATTGGGATAGACATATCTGTCAGCCTTGTCCAGATAGGATTATCCAATTCACTTAATCGGTCAGGACTGGAAATACATAGCAAGCTCATGAGAAAAAAAATAGCATAGTCAAAAGAATTTCTGCAACTGCTGTAATTCTGTAACTAAACCTCTTCTCAGAAACAAAGTTCTTATGCTAAATTATAAACTCATTTAAGGAGTTTTAACAGGAGAAACAATTCCTTCAAAGCCAGCTGGTCTAACATTTAAGTTAAACTATTGTAAGCTATTTTAACTATCAACATATTTTCACATTTTCTTTTTAATTACTTAAAGCTAAAGGAAAGCAGAGTACTGAACCAATAGCGTGCCTTATCAAACAAGCGTGCTGTCGATCAAATAATGAAAGAAGAAGCTCTTAGTGACCAGGGAAGGACATCTCATGAATCCTCCCAAAATAACACACCTATCTTGCAAGCATTGCTGTGTTGAAGATCAGTTGCATATTTCATGAATAAGCAAACTTCTCATAACTACATCCTTTGCAATAGCGATTGGGACAACTGTATCCCATCTCTGCAACCCCATTCTATAGTGGAACATTTCTGGATTTTTTTTTTTAAAAAAAAACCTGAAGTGAAGAAAGAAGAGATCACGAGATTATTCTCTTCTTGACAAAGCAGTAAACACCAGCAGACATATCGCTCCGTGTCAGACTAAATCACTTGAACGTAGAGAAAAAGAGAATTGACAGACCCGACCGTGTTAGCAGTAGCTGCTTTGATCAATATGTGTTTGTTGAGCACCTCCGTCCAAACTCTATTATATGGTTAATGGTCTTGAAAGAAAACACATTTCTGAACATTTTCACGGTAGAGCTAAGGAAAAGCCAGTCAAGAAGAAGAACCAAAATCAGAGAGTGTTATTTTTTTAAAATTATGGAGTGGGCAAATCCACAAAGCAGATAGTAGTTATTTCTATCCGGTGGTGACCATTTCTTTGGGGTTGGCCAAGAAGGCTCCACACACATTTGCACTACCCAGGTGACCCTGAGGACACCAAGTGGCATCAACAACTCTCTAAAACAAGGCAAATTACTGCTTTATAAAACCCTAGTAAGACCACACCTGGAATACTGCAGCCAATTTTGGTCACCATGTCACAAAAAAGATGTTGAGAGTTTGGAAAAAAATTCAGAGAAGAGCAACTCAGATGATTGAAGGCCTGGAGACTAAAACATACGAAGAATGGCTGCAGGACTTGGGTTTGGCTAATCTAAAGAAAAGAAGAAATAGGGGAGACGTGGTAGCAGTATTCCAGTATCTGAGGGGCTGCCACAAGGCAGAGGGGGTCAGGTTGTTCACCAAAGCACCAGAGGGAAGGACGAGAAACAATGGTTGGAAATCGATCAAGGAGAGAAGCAACCTGGAATTAAGGAGAAACTTCCTGACAGTGAGGACAATCAACCAGTGGAACAGCTTACCACCAGAAATCGTGGGTGCTCCATCACTGGAGATTTTTAAGAGGAAACTGACATTCACCTGTCTGTGATGGTGTAGGTTCTCCTGCGTGAGCAGGGGGCTGGATTAGAAGACCTCCAAGGTCCCTTCCAGCTCTATTCTATTCAAATGACCAGCTGTTTGCAAGGAGTATAAATCCTTCCATTCCCCACCATCCAGTCAGAGCAGAAGAAGCTTCTGGGATGAGAAGCAAAACGTATTCAAAGGGGGGAAAAAAGTCCAGTTGCCTCCTGAAAAAGCACCTTTGAGCTCGATAGGCAGTATCATCTGGCTGACTTCTTTTAGGCCCAGAGGTTAAGAAGGGACAGATGTGATTAGTAGTTAGATAGGAGACCACCCACCAGATCTCCTAGGTTGGTAGGCCAGACTAGGAATGAATGATACATCTGAGAAGAAGTCAATGGCAAGCTCTTTCTGTATTGCTGCCAAGAATTCTCTTCAGGTCTCCCTGAGGCCACCTGATGTTGAGATCAATTTGAAAGAGAGTTTATCTTACTCTGGATATCTTTCAACCAGACAGAGGCTTTATTAATTATTCTGTACTGCAGAGAGGAAGGTGTCTCTGTGGGGGTAATGCGCCAAGCCCTTCTTCTGAATTCATCTGGCCTGAAAGGATTTGAGCCCATAAGAAGACACATGGCACGATGGACAACTTGCCATGCGTTGCGTTGAAGATCTATGGAGATTCTCAGTCATCCAGGTCCTGGCTGTCCCAAAGGTGCTATTTCAAAAGGCCATGTGGACTTTGTTTTTCCTTGAAGACATTTCACTTCTCATCTAAGAAGCTTCTTCAGTTCTGACCGAATGGTGGAGGATGGAAGGATTTATATTCCTTGCAGATACCACCTATCTCCTGTTTACAGCACAGTCCTTTCAGCAGTTCCAAGATGGTTCCACACCCATTTTCACTCTCCAAGTGATCCTGAGGGCACAGATAAACCTCTGAGTGGCCTGAACGATTCTCAGAGGGAGTACTAACGTCCAGATGACTGCAAAGGATATAAATATACAATATGTCTTGTATAGGTTGTACACCACAACCATCAAAGCGGTTTTGATGCTTATTATTATCTATGTTTATTGAAATATTACCTTCTGAAATACAATTGGAGAGCCCGTTTGGTGTAGTGATTAAGGCAACAGGCTAGAAATTGTGAGTCCTGCTTTCACTTTAGGCATCGAGCCAGCTGTGTGAGCTGAGGCCAGTCATTCACTCTCAGCCCTAGGGAGGAGGCAATGGCAAACCACCTAAAATCTTGCCAAGAAAACTGCAGGGACATGTCCAGACAATCGCTAGAAGTCAACACTGACTTGAAAGCACAGATAAAATAAAAGCTACTGTACCCAAGTAAATGCAAAACATAGAAAAGTAATATAATCAGTATGATTGTATGCCACCAGAATGACCAATAAAGAGAATTAAATGTGATGCTGTAGCCTTTGGGCTTCTGCCTTCCTTTAGGGGAATCTGGAGAGATACAGGATGAAAAAGAATAACACTATCACTTAATACTTAGACTTATACACCCCTTCATAATGCTTTATCGCCCTCTCTAAGTGGTTTACAGAGTCAGCCTATTGACCCCCCCCAACAATCTGGGTCCTCATTTTACTGACCTTGGAAGGATAAAAGACTGAGTCAACCTTGAGCCAGTGAAGATCGAACTGCTGGCAGTCGGCAGGGTTAGCCTGCAATACTACATTCTAGCCACTGCATCACCAGAGCTCTTGAGATAGATAGATAAATAGATAGATAGATAGATAGAGAGAGAGAGAGAATATAGACAGATAGATAGACAATAATAGACAGATATTGTAGATAGACAGAAGACACATACAGAGAGAGAGAGAGAGAGAGAGAGAGAGAGAGAGAGAGAGAGAGAAGAGACAGAGAGACACAGAGAGACACAGAGAGACACAGAGAGAGATAGACAGAGAGATAGATGATAGATAGATGATAGCTAGCAATAGGACTTAGACTTATATACTGCTTTATAGTGCTTTACAGCCCTCTCTAAGTGGTTTACAGAGTCAGCCTATTGACCCCTAACCATCTGGCTCCTCATTTTACCGACCTCGAAAGGATGGAAGGCTGAGTCAACCTTGAGCTGGTCAGGATCGAACTCCTGGCAGTGAGCAGAGCCAGCCTGCAATACTGCATTCTAACCACTGCACCACCCCGGCTCAGAATGGACAAGGATTTTGGAGAGATGTCCACATCTGGGCTCTAGATGTTTCTAGTCCCATAAAGAACCATTATCTTTCACAGGGAAAAGGCAAACAACAAGAAGTGGTAAAATAAAATGCTCTCACTTATTTCCCACTGACAAATATTTTGCTAGCAACCGAGGTACTAATTTCTGAGCAAGGATTCCAAATTAAAAAGGGGAAGATCGGGCTGGTGGGAGTTTTAAAACAGCAAAGGACTCAAGTTTATTTTCTTTTCGGTGTGGGAGTTAGCTGGAGGAAAGAAAGGGGAGGGGAGGGAATCTAATATCCACAATCACTAAGGAAAGGTCACCTGAAACTGAAACAGGCCAGGTGACCCCTACAAACAATGAGACGAAGGACGAAGGATCCAGTGTCACGAATTTCATACTGCTTTGATGTTCCCCAAAGCAGAAATCCTTCCACAATGAACACAATTAGCTACTTTGTTTCTTTGGATTAGCAGCCCATTAAGGTGCATCAATAATTGATCCACGTCTTCAAAACAAGGATGGAATTTAGTACTTGCCATCTGACTTCTAGCCATATCAATTGTCAAGGCACAAGGTTGCCACGGGGTGGTGGTGGTGTAGAAAACCCGGGAGCTTTGATAGGATTGGGGAAGTGATGGACAGCGGCGCTATAAAACTCAGCTGCCATGACATCCCTGGTTCAACAGGTCTGTCTGTAAATAGAGAAGCTTTACTCCACGATTCTAATGTCTGTATTTCTAGGACATTTGCGTAACAACCACGATTGGGTCTAGGATAGCAATAGTGAATCGCAATAGCACTTAGACCTATATGCCACATCACAGTGCTTTTACAGCCCACTCTGAGCAGTTTACAGAGTCAGCCTATGGCCCCCAACAATCTGGGTCCTCATTTTACCGACCTCGGAAGGATGGAAGGCTGAGTCAACCTTGAGCCAGTCAGGATCGAATTTCCTGGCTGTGGGCAGAGTCAGCCTGCAATATTGTATTCTAACCACTGCACCACCAAGGCTTTTTTCCTTCTCCATATTTTCCTTCCTTCCTTCCTTCCTTCCTTCCTTCCTTCCTTCCTTCCTTCCTTCCTTCCTTCCTACCTTCCTTCCTTCCTTCCTTCCTTCCTTCCTTCCTTCCTTCCTTCCTTCCTTCCTTCCTTCCTTCCTTCCTTCCTTCCTTCCTTCCTTCCTTCCTTCTCTTTCTGTCTCCTTCTTTCCTTCCTTCTCTTTCATTTTTCCTTTCTCCCATCTCTTTTCCTTTCCTTCCTTCCTACTGCTTCACAGTGCATTACAGCCCACTCTAAGGGGTTTATAGAGTCAGCCTCTCGCCTCCAACAATCTAGGTCCTCGTTTTACCAATCTCGGAAGGATGGAAGGCGGAATCAACCTTGAGCCAGCCAGGATCGAACTGCAGGCGGAGGGCAGAGTTAGCCTGCAATACTGCATTCCAACCACTGCATCACCACAGCTCACCTGTGGGCATCAAGCTGTTAGTCATCCCCTTTCAATAAAAATCAGAATCTTTCTGAGTTTCTTTCATAACATTTATTGAAAAAACTACACCCTTGGCTCATATTTAAGTGATTGTCCACTAGGACTCTTCGGCTCACAGTTCTTGCCATTGAGCCGGGTTTTACCTAGTCTATACATACACAGGTGGTTTTACTTGCCTAAGTGTAAAAGCTTACTTTTATGTACATTGAATTTCATTTTGTTAAATCTCAAGCACTCTTCTTCAATCTAGGCACCCTGCCGAAATGTGAACTTTAGTGTCCCAGCCATGGGTTAATGGTACAAAGAAGCTTATGCCCATATTAGCAGCTTCGCGTTGCCAGCTTCTACAGTGGAAATTTCACCTTATGTTCATTAAACAATGGGATGAGCAAAATGTTCTATCTCAATATATCTGAAGGGTGAAAATTTCACACAATATTTTCTTTTCGGGTGCGGTGAGGCTTAGAGTGAGAAGTGGGTTGATTTGAGACTGGTGGAAGAGTTTCAAATTCGTACAAGCCTGGAACAGAAGCCCAAGATGTTGGAAACAGTCTGTTTCCCAACTGCAACAGCAACTGAAAGGAGTATATTTATGTCCTATGTTTGAAATAGTTTAGAAAAATTCTTCTTGGTAACAGAAAATTGATTTTTCACATATAGCGGGTGACGGGTGTCACTTAAAGAAAGTAAGAACACATCTAGAATATATCTAGCCACTGTATATTGCATTATTTTTGCGTAAGCCCATTTGCTGGCATTAAAAAAAAATATGGGACTGAAGGCTAAAACATATGAAGAACAGTTGCAGGAATTGTGTAGGTCTAGTCCAGGGGTAGGCAACTGTGGCTCTTTTATGACTCGTGGACTTCAACTCCCAGAATTCCTGAGCCAGCCATGCTGAGGGGAAAGGGAGAGGTTTCCAAGCTGAGCCATGCTGGCTCAGGAATTCTGGGAGTTGAAGTCCACACATCATGAAAGGGCCAAGGTTGCCTACCCCTGCTCTAAACTAATAAAGTCTACATTAATTAACATTAATTATGCTTTCATATGTTCCTCTAACCCAGGGGTCTTGAAACTTGGCCCTTTTATGACTCGTGGACTTCAACTCCCAGAATTCCTGAGCCGGCCACGCTGAGGGGAAAGGGAGAGGTTTCCAAGCTTAGCCATGCTGGCTCAGAAATTCTGGGAGTTGAAGTCCACGAGTCATAAAAGAGCCAAGGTTGCCTACCCATGGTAGTCTAATGAAAGAAAGATTGGGGTGCCATGATAGTGGTGTTTCAATATCTGAGGGGCTGAAACAAAGAAGAGGGGGTCAACCTATTCTCAAACCTCCCGAAACAATGGATGGAAACTAACCAAAGAGAGAAGCAACCTAGAACTAAGGAGAAACTTCCTGACAGTTAGAACAATTAACCAGTGGAACAACCTGCCTCCAGAAGCGGTGAATGCTCCAACACTGGATATTTTTAAGAAGAGACTGGACAACCATTTGTCTGAAATGGTATAGGGTTTCCTGCCTGAGCAGGGGGTTGGCCTAGAAGACCTCCAAGATCCCTTCCAACGCTGTTTTTCTGGTAACTGGTAACAATATACTGGAAATTTTATCTTTGCTGGAACAATGCGTTAAGTATTTTTTAATATACAGGTAGCCCTTGACTTACAACAGTTTGCTTGTTAATAGTACTTTAGTAGTTTAATGGCACTCAAAGCTAGCTGTGATGCACTGTTAACATTTACCTTTTGTTAGGACTAAACTACAAAACCTCCTAAGAACAAACATCCACCAAATTGACCTTTGATGAAAATTTCATAGTTCCCCTACTTTGAACCTTTGTCCAAGATTAACTCCCCCCCCCCCCAGGCTTCTGCTCTGCAGGGGAGAACTTAGATGAATAGACAGGATAATTCCATCCTTTATAGTTTTTGAAAACAGGATGCAGGACCGAGTTCATTTCTACTGATTATTCTGGCTGGGATTAAAAACAGGAAAGCAACTACAAATTAATATTAATTATGAAGTTCCCAGCAAGACGGCTCATGTGTCTGCTAAAAAAAAACAAAAGAGAGAAGGCCAGGGAGCCATTAATATGAAACATCTCTGAAAAGCAAAACGCCGCGTGTGACGATTTTTAAACCCACAGGTGAATTTATCCGCTGGTCCAGTGGAAGTTTCATTTCTTTTTTTTTTCTTTTAAAGTGGAGGCACCGGGCATCCGAGTATGCAAATGTTTGTTTTACAGATGCAGAGCTTATGACTGAAGCCTCCATAATCCTTATTTTCTCCTTGAAGAATATATTGTTGTGAATATTTGGGTCTAAAGGTGCTGTCTAAAAGTCCAGGCCAATATAGTGTGGAAAACAAAAATATTGGCTATTGTTCTTTTATGCAAGGTTTAGGCCCAGGTGAACTAAATCAGGACTCATGGACAAAGTATTGAACCGAAGTCTGTGCTATGCTTAATTTTGCAGTTTGCAATTGTACTTTACTTAATATGATTTTGCTAAGCTTGCTTGTTTCAAATATATTTAGAACATAAAGTCTGGAACAGTAAGAAATAGGGAACTGGAAGTAGCTGATGGATACGGGTTCCAATGTACACGGGTATATGTGGAAAGTTATGTTCAGCAGAAAGTCAGCAGGAAGTCAGTAGAAAGTCAGCAAAAGTCAGCAGAAATCAGCAAAAGTTAGCAGACCATCTGACTTAGAACGGGAAAGGGTATAAAGAGTTGGGTCTGGACCTGATTGATTTGCCATTGGCCTATAGCTGTCCTTTGGAATTTGCTATGCCAGTGGACCTCATTGCAATGGGTTATTAATGTAAGTGATGTTGTGTTAATATGCTTGCTATGTTCCAAATTTTAGCAAAATAAACATCTGAATCTTAAAGTAAGAATTATTGTTTTGTGCTGCTGTCTCTTGTCTTTTTCATTGGGTTTTTCCACAACAATAATAATAACCAGTCGTAAATTGATTGCAGTGACCCGGACTCAGCTATCAATAAGGACGAATGGAAAGTGAATGTACATTCAAAGCTACTGTTTCAGGTTAGTCCCTATACAACAACACATTATTCAGTGGCTGATCTGGAAAGTTTGGGTTCAAAACTCATTTTCTCATTGTATCAGGAGGAGCAAGCAGAAATTTTCCCCTCCCAGAGGCAAGCAACCAATTTGAAGAATAAATGAACTAGACCTTAGCGATGTGGATCAAAAAATCTCCTGCCCACCAGTTTTCAAGAACTGGAGCCCCGTGGAGTTTGTTATTCCCGGGGAATGGGCATGTCTTAAGCAAAAAAGATTTGCCAGCAAAAAAATAAAATAAAAATTGGCTTCCCCCAAAAATGACTCCATACAGAGACAATATAGCAATGAACAGCCAAGTTAGTAGAACGTGCTGAGATTTCTAAGAGCCAGCTCAACTGGATAACTGTGTATTTATGTCTGGTGCCTGCAATTCTACAACTAAATTAATTTCCCTTTCAGAATCTTTTAAAACCCCAAACCATGCAGCGTTCACTACTTGCCCAGGGCCAAATTAGAGGCGAGACTAAACATCTCATGAAAAGTTAGAGGGTATTTTTAATTAACAGGATTCCCACCAAGCTGGCTGGGAATTGAAACCAAATAATGGTTTTGAAGTCAGACTGTAGCTTAATTGAACGGCTCACCCTCGGTTTCCAGGAGGAATTTCCTTGCGGGGGGAAAAATACGGCCAACAGTGGCTACTACACACTTTTGGGGACCTGTTTCGACTCCATAGTTGCCTGCACCTGCTTTCCCACACAGCTCTGTCAAACAGTAATGGGAGGAGGGTGGTGAATTCCTATGGAGGCTATGGAATGCAAGTGAACCGTCTGTTGTTGTGGGAGACATTATCTACCAAGGCCAAGTGATGAAGAATGTTTTGACCGGAGTAAAAAGTTTTTTCCCAAAGCAAAAAGAAAAAATAAACAAACCTGAACTCACTTGGTGAACTATGAGCTGGGGGTGGCCCAGAGGGGAAGAGTTGAGTAACCTATGTGGGTTTTCACGGGAAAATCCCAGAACTGGCTTTGCTTCTACCATACCTAAATCAGTGGTGGGATTCAGCCAGTTCGCACCAGCTCAGCAGAACCGGTAGCTATTTTTTTTGTTGCCCAGGCCCAGAATGGACTTCCGGAAGTGGCATCCACACAGAGAACCGGTTGTTCACATATTTGAATCTCACCACTGACCTACATGGGGTTTTTTTTCCAATAAAAGCTACACTCTTGGTCAAGCTAAAGAGCTGGGACTTGGGCCTGTTTTGTCATTGTGATCCTTTCCACTCCCACTCATTTGAATGTGAGTTCTAGTTCCGCCTTAGCCATGAAAGTCAGCTGGGTGACTTTGGGCCAATCACCAAGAGTCTTGTGAGTTCTAGTTCTGCCTTAGCCAGCTGGGTGATTTTGGGCCAATCACCAAGAGTCTTGTGAGTTCTAGTTCTGCCTTAGCCAGCTGGGTGATTTTGGGCCAATCACCAAGAGTCTTGCGAGTTCTAGTTCCTCATTAGCTGGTTGGGTGACCTGGGCCAATCACCAAGAGTCTTGTGAGTTCTAGTTCCGTCTTTGCTGGCTGGGTGACTTTGGGCCAATCACCAGGAGTCTTGGTGAGTTCTAGTCCTTCATTAGCTGGCTGGGTGACTTGGGCCAATCACCAGGAGTCTTGTGAGTTCTAGTCCCACCTTAGCCGGCTGGGTGACTTGGCCAATCACCAGGAGTCTTGGTGAGTGTGTGAATGTCACTTCCGGAAGTCCATTCTAGGCCTGGGAGGCCTGGAAGAGGCTTCCCAGGCCTAGAACGGCCTGCTGGAAGTGTGTGGATGTCACTTTCGGAAATCCGTTCTAGGCTTCGGAGGCCTGGAGGAGGCCTCCCAGGCCTAGAACGGCCCACAGGAAGTGCATGGATGTCACTTCCGGAAGTCCATTCTAGGCCCAGGCCTGCATCCACGAAGAGAACTGGTTGTTCAGGTGTTTGAATCCCACCACTGTCTAACCCTAACCCTTTCATGACACAGATCATAATATTTTAACCTCCACATACTTTACCTGGAGGTAAATCTAATAGCCTGTATTGAGATGCACGCCTGTGGTTTTCTTGCAAAAGCAGGCTGCAGCAAGCAGAAGAGAAAAAAACCCCCTTCCTCTTTGTGAAAATAAGTATAATTGAATAATGCATTTATGATAATGGCTGTGGTTGCTTCAGTTTGATGGATACTTGCAAAATAGATGGCACATTGGAAAGGAAGGATGAAACAGGAACGGATGTTTCCTCTGTCTCAATTATCCTTTGGGGTGATTTGTGTTTATTTAAATTATTTATTTATTTACGTACCGTTTCAACATCCGAGCTCAAAGTCAGAAATTCATCATCCTAGTTTTGCTTTGATGTTTTTTTTTACTATAGATAATCCTCAGCTTACGACCACAATTGACCCCCAAATTTCTCCTACTAAGTAAGACAGTTATTAAGTGATTTTTTTTTGAACAATTTTAATGACCTTTATTGACACAGTCATTAAGTCAGTCACTGCAATTGTTAGGTTAATAACATGGTTATATGAATCTCGCTTTCCCATCGACTTTGCTTGTCAGGGGATCACAAAAGGGGATCACATGACACCCCCCCCCCCGGGACAGTGCAACCGTCATAAATATGAGTCAGTTGCCAAGCATCTGAATTTTGTTCATGTGACCATGGGGATGCTGTGATGGTCATTAACGTGAAAAATGGTCATAAGTCACTTTTTTCAGTGCTGTTGTAACGTCAGATGGTCACTAAATGAACTGCCGTAAGTGGTGGACTACCTCTATCCTGGATACAAATGAAATTAGCACACAGTGTAAGAATCATGCCCATTGCCCACTGTTTGCACTGAATTTGGTCAGATTTATTTGTAGGTAAGAATAGAATAGAATAGAATAGAATAGAATAGAATAGAATAGAATAGAATAGAATAGAATAGAATAGAATAGAATAGAAGAGAAGAGAAGAGAAGAGAAGAGAAGAGAAGAGAAGAATGGGAATGAAATAGAACAGAACAGAACAGAGAGTAGAGTAGAGTAGAGTAGAGTAGAGTAGAGTAGAGTAGAGTAGAGTAGAGTAGAGTAGAATAGAATAGAATAGAATAGAATAGAATAGAATAGAATAGAATAGAATGAATGTAGAATAGAGTAGAGTAGAGTAGAGTAGAGTAGAGTAGAGTAGAGTAGAGTAGAGTAGAATAGAATAGAATAACAGAGTTGGAAGGGACTTTGGAGGTCTTCTAGTCCAACCCCTTGCTCAAGCAGGAGATCTTATACCATTTGAGACAAATGTTGTCCAGTCTCTTCTTAAAAATTTCCAGTGTTGGAACATTCACAGCTTCTAGAGGCAAGTTGTTCCACTGATTAATTGTTTTAACTGTCAGGAAATTTCTCCTTAGTTCTAGGTTGCTTCTCTCCTTGATTAGTTTCCATCCGTTGCTTCTTGTCCTGCCTTCTTGTCCTGCCTTCGTTGCTTCTTGTCCTGCCTTCGTTGCTTCTTGTCCTGCCTTTGGAGAATAGCTTGACTCCCTCTTCTTTGGGGCAACCCCTGAGATGTTGGATCACTGCTATCATGTCACCCTTACTCCTTCTCTTCATTACACTAGACATACCCAATTCCAACCGTTCTTTATATGTTTTAGCCTCCAGTCCCCTAAGTATACAAAGTATACTTCTGCATTTGATGGGTTCTGCATTGGATGGGTTCGGATTGCCTTCTGCATTTGATGGGTTCGGATTGCCAGGGATTCCCCCTTGACACCGTGGAAAAAAGAAAGTAATGACCTTTGTAAATGAAGGAATAACACTTTTAAACAATAAAAAAGATAAATAAAATATAAAAATTAAAATAAAACAACAGAAAAGGTAAATAAAATAAGAAGAATAGAAGCGTTCCAATATTTGAGGGGCTCGTAAAAAGATGAAGGGGTCCAACTATTTTCCAAAGCACCATCAGCAAGACGAGAAACAATGGATGGAAACTAACCAAGGAGAGAAGCAACCTAGAACTAAGGAGAAATTTCCAAACGGTGAGAGCAATCAACCAATGCAACAGCTTGCCTTCAGAAGTTGTGGGTGCTCCATCACCGGAGGCTGTGATGTCAACCTGTCCCCTGTCTGCAACTTTTTAAAGCAGCCATGCTTTTCCCAGCGTTGCATGGGTGCTTTAAGAGGGTTCCCTATGTGGGCTTAGTTCACACCTCTGCACTTCTCGAATCAAATCTGAAGCATTGCACGGTTTAGTTCTTTCAACTTCCCTGTAAAGTTGTGGGTCCTTTTTGCACAAGGAGATGACGGTCGTCTTGTGTGCATCCAGTTGGGAAAACTCTTGATTCTTCTGCTCAGGCTTAGAAGCCACTAAATTGGTGCTATTTATACCTCTGAGAATTAAAATGTCATTTTTCCAACCAGGCAGGAAATATATCCTCAGGTGCTCATTATCGTACTTGGACTAAAAGGTGCCCCCAACCTCTCTCCTTTCTCTCCATGATCAGCTTTTAAAGGTTAATTAACAACAGGAATTGCTAAAAATTTATGACCTAACCCCTTATAATTTTTTAATGGCCCTGATTGCTGAGGTTTTAGTGCAAGGCTGCACTGTTTTTCTCCTACGGCTCCCAGATGTTTTTTGCCAGGAGGATTCTGGATTTCGTTTTTTTCCCCCTTAAATACCCGTTTATTCTCTTAAAACATCCACATCCTGCTGGAAAGATGACATTTTGACTCTGCCATAAAAACAGAGCCTCGAAAGTTAGAAATAGATATAGCTTAAAAGTCAAAGTTACTTGAGAGCCAGTGGTGGGATTCAGCCAGTTCACACCAGTTCGGCAGAACCGGTAGCTAATTTTTTGTTGCCCAGGCCCAAGAATGGACTTCCGGAAGCGGCATCCACGCAGAGAACCGGTGGTTCACCTGTTTGAATCCCACCACTGTTGCAAGCCATTCTTAACGTGGGAATCTTTCTCTGTGTCACAGCAAAAAATGTATCAAATTGCTGGAAACATGCACATTTTCTAATAAGTATTTCCCCAATCCAAGAAGGCAATCTATTGTAAAAATCCTCTCTTTCAGCAAACACACTTGAGAGACTGCAGAAGTTACTGTAAGCCCGTGATGTGAATCAGAATCAGAATCAGAATAGAGCTGGATGGGACCTTGGAGGTCTTCTAGTCCAACCCCCTGCTCAAGCAGGAGATCCTAAATCATTTCAGACAAGTGACTGTCCAGTCTCTTCTTAAAAAGACTTGTGGACCTGGGGGCATGTTTTTCCAGTGGTTAATTGTTCTAACAGTCAGGAAATTTCTCTTTAGTTCTAGGTTGCTTCTCTCCTTGATTACTTTCCAGCCATTGCTTCTTATCTTTCCTTCAGGATGGAGAATAGAATAGAATAGAATAGAATAGAATAGAATAGAATAGAATAGAATAGAATAGAATAGAATAGAATAGAATAGAATAGAATAGAGTAGAATAGAGTAGAGTAGAGTAGAGTAGAGTAGAGTAGAGTAGAATAGAATAGAGTAGAGTAGAGTAGAATAGAATAGAATAGAATAGAGTAGAATACAATACAATACAATAGAAGGAATGTAGAATAGAATAGAATAGAATAGAATAGAATAGAATAGAATAGAATAGAATAGAATAGAATAGAATAGAGTAGAGTAGAGTAGAGTAGAGTAGAGTAGAGTAGAATACTGTAGAATAGAATACTGTAGAATAGAATAGAATAGAATAGAATAGAATAGAATACTGTAGAGTAGAATACTGTAGAATAGAGTAGAGTAGAGTAGAGTAGAATAGAATAGAATAGAGTACAATACAATACAATACAATACAATACAATAGAAGGAATGTAGAATAGAATAGAATAGAATAGAATAGAATAGAATAGAATAGAATAGAATAGAATAGAATAGAATAGAATAGAATAGAATAGAATAGAATAGAGTACAATACAATACAATACAATAGAAGGAATGTAGAATAGAATAGAATAGAATAGAATAGAATAGAATAGAATAGAATAGAATAGAATAGAATAGAATAGAATAGAATAGAATAGAATAGAATAGAATAGAATAGAACAGTGAGTAGAATAGAATAAGAGCAGAGTTGAAGTCCACAGGTCTTAAAATTGCCAAGGTTGGGGACTCCTGATCTAGCTGGTGTCAGCATTGATAGTGGTGATGCCAATATATCTACACAAAGGGAAGGATTTAATCATCCAGCCTCTTGCCAATTCTGAGAACTCTCTCTCCTGATGAGAAATGGAATATTTAATGCGTTTTCAACCCGGATTAACAGGACTCTCGTCTTCCTATTTCTCCTGCCCCATCTCATCTATCATTAAAAAGAAAATACATAAGCCGTCCACTCCTATTTTATGACTCTAGACTCTTTTATGACATTTAACATTCAATATAACCATTAGAATAATTAAAGTCCCTAGCACAACAGATTAAAAGGTCCAAATAAAAAAAGAAAAGAAACAAAACTAGATTTCTAAGCTGTAAGAAGAAATGGTTTGGTCTTCCTGTTACCTGAGTTGACCCTTTTTGGCCTCAGCATGACTTGGTTGCAATTTACTCTGGAAATCTTGGGCCAAAAAAGTGATCACAGGAGGATGCAAGACCCCATCCTGCCTACCAGCCATTATTGTAATTAAAACTTCTTTTTTCTCAACGGTGCAAAACCTGTTTCAGTTTCAGACTTTTCCCATCAAGACAGGCTTAAGATACAGGAGGACCTGGACAGACTTGAACATTGGGCGCTATCTAACAAAATGAAATTCAATGGTGAAAAAAGTAAAGTTCTACATTTAGGCAAGAAAAACCAAATGTACAGGTATAGTATAGGGGGTACCTTGCTCAATAGTAGTAACTGTGAGAGGGATCTCGGAGGCCTAGTGGACAATCACTTAAATATGAGCCAGCCGTGTGCTGCAGCTGCCAAAAAAGCCAACACAGTCCTAGGTTGCATTAACAGAGGGATAGAATCAAGATCACGTGAAGTGTTAATACCACTTTACAATGCCTTGGTAAGGCCACACTTGGAATACGGCATCCAGTTTTGGTCACCACGATGTAAAAAAGATGTTGAGACTCAAGAAAGAGTGCAGAGAAGAGCAACAAAGATGATCAGGGGACTGGAGGCTAAAACATATAAGGAACGGTTGCTGGAATTGGGTATGTCTAGTTTAATGAAGAGAAGGTGTGACATGATAGCAGTGTTCCAATATCTCAGGGGCTGCCACAAAGAAGAGGATTCACTATGAGTAAAGCTTGAACTTAGCCCAAGAAAACAGGAAAGCACGAGAAAGAAACTCAAGTTTTCCCTACTTTGATTTTCTTTTGTATAACAGGGAAGGAAGGGAAAATGGGGTCTTGCTTTCAAGATGGTGTTATTATAGCCTACAACGTTCCTAGTATTACGTGTGCTGGCCTGACTTAATTTGAAGGGATGACACTATACCTTCTGGGTTGAGCTGATCTAAGTCTAGTCTCATGAAAAGAAGGGCTGGGGGGGGGGATATGATAGCACTGTTCCAATATTTGAGGGGCTCCCACAGAGATGAGGGGGTCAAACTATTTTCCAAAGCACCTGAAGGCAAGATGAGAAAAAATGGATGGAAACTAATCTAGGAGAGAAGCAACCTAGAATGGAGGAGAAATTTCCTAATGGTGAAAGCCAACAACCAATGGAATAGCTTGCCTTCAGAAGTTGTGGGTGCTCCATCCCTGGAGGCTTTCAAAAAAGAGACTGGACAACCATTTGTCTGAAATGATATAGGGTCTCCCGTTCAAGCAGAGGGTTGGACTAGAAGACCTCCAAGGTCCTTTCCAACTATATTATTCTATGTTCTATGTTCTAAACATTCCATTTAATACATCTAGTCATTTAGTCCTTTAACTCTTATTCAAAACATTTTTTTACCCATTATAATTTTCTTAAATTCAATCACATTTAAGTATCTAAAACATTTCCTTTATCTAAGTCATTTCAACTTTTTTATATTACTCATATCAAGAAAGAGAACAAAAAAGGGAAAAAAGCATACTATATTATTTAGGGAATTCATCCCTCTTAGAATGACATATATATTCCAAAACTTTTCTATTTCTTTAACCATATTCAAACAAATGTTTCTTTTTTAAGTATTCTCTCTGGTAAGTCCCATCATCTATTTTCTTGGTTTCCACTTTAGTCTTTTTCCTTTGCCCAGTATCTTTCTTAATCAATGTATTTTGCTGAATTAAAAAGTTTTTCCGTATGTTTGTAAATGTTGCTGTAGATATAAAAAATAAATCAGGTGAAGTGTCTTTGTACGGGGCTTCTGCCTTTCCACGTTTGTTGAAAATCTTTTTCTTTTTCTTTCTCTCCACTTCTCTTATCATTTCCTTTCTCTCCGATGTTCCTGACATCTCTACAGTCCATTTTATCCAATCTGTTTTCTTGTCCTCAGATTTATTTTGTAGTCTTAAGGGATAAGTTGTTTTTTCCAATTCTTGTGAATTTTTTTCCACTAGGATTAAATCATGTTTCCTTGTTTTGTTAAGTTTCATCTTTAAGTCTCTATTCTCAATTCTATATCCATTTATCTGTTTATCTGCTCCTTCTCTGTTGTTGTTTTCTGGGAATTTTTTTGTTGTAGAGTTAACTTAGAAATAGATTGATTTATATTTTCAAAGTTATTTTGGATTTCTTTGTGGTTTAAAGTCATTGTTGTTTGAATTAGTTGCAGTATACTATATATCTCCTCCTGTGAAATGTTTATGTTTTCTTGATATGTTCTTTCTACATGTCTCTGATCCATGATGGCCAAGAATTTGAATTTTTCTCTTCCTTTCTTTTCCCTGCAAATAGCTTTAGAGTCCCAATTAAATAGATATTTGTAATCCAAATAGTTCAAAAAAGATTTTTCCCCCCTGAAATTTATAATTCTCTCTTTGTCTACAGCCCAGATTATTGTCTTTTTTTTGTCACAGCTGTTCTTTGTTGTTAAAACTTTGAAGGTCACAAACACAGATTAGCTTTTCCCAGGTTTTGCCAAGTCTTATATTAAAGTCATAGCTGTCATAGTCTTCATCCACCACTAGGTGTCAGCAACTATTTGTTTTTCACTTCCATATATTTTGATCCTCCATGAAAAGATTAATTTGCCGCTTCCGTTAGTATAAGGGTGGGGCGGAAATCCCCCTCCTTCCCTTTCAGAGGTATTTTGCTTCTTGGGGATCTTTTCCAGGAAATTAAATGTAGAATAGAAAAGAGAAGATCGAATTCCTCACCCAGTTTCAAGCACACTGTTCACAGTTGTGCTGGTTAGTGCTTTTGGACTTCGGTTGCTAGTAGCTCGATGCAATACGGCCAGCCGTTCTCCTGTCAGGTTAGGAGGCTTTCCCCAAGTCGAACGGAATGGCCGCCACCGTTCCGGAATCGCTGGAGCACCCTTCTTTCTTCGTTGCCTCTCCGGGGCGACTTACACCCATTTAGGGTCCCCAGGCAGGGCGAAATTAGCCGCGGGGGTGCGGAGAATCCACAAGCCCACGACCGGTCGCTACTGCGCAAAACCGGAAGTCCTCTTAATATCTGTTTCTACAGCTTTTTAGACTGTAAGACTGCACCCCCCCTCACGAGAATGAACTTTTTTGGGGAATATTTAAAAAAAGGCAGGATAGTATATTTCCCCTGATGGAGAAAATGGAGGGGCAAAAAAGTCTTAGGCAGAAACAGCGCCAGTCTCCTTTTCCCCAGGCCGAAACCTGAGGAGGCCACTCTTTAGAAATGCAGATTTGGCAATCCTTTCAGAAAGACTGGGGCCAATCTATTCATAAGCAAAATGCCTTCAGCCTCCACAGCTGATGGGATTAGGAATTTACATTCCTCCACCCAGCTCCAAGGACAGGACAGGACCTTTAGGACATGATAGGATTAACCCACCACCATTAGAATGCCGAAAGGGCACCCTCAAGCTGAGGTCAAAGTACATTGCACAGGAACAGGAAGAACCTCAAATTCAAAGCCCAACGAAGGTACAAAAGCCCACCCACTCTCAACTCCATGTGGTCAGCTGTCCCAGAACTGCATGCTGTGGTTGGCTCTGCTCATCGTGAAACCTTCTTTCCAAACGGCTAGCCTCCATTTTTATTTCCAGAGTCTTAGCCTCCATTTCATTTACTCCCAGCTTGGAACTGGACCTGATTTTTCTTTCAACGAGACTTTAACCTGGGGAGGCTTCCAAGGTTGAAGACCTCAGATGATTATGTTTTAAGTAAGGCATAAACATCAAACTGACATAAGAAGTATTAATCAACAAAATATTAGGACAGAGGCATTAACTTTGCTGATTCACCAAGGAGAATCCATTCATGTTTATCTGCTCTTTGTTCTTTTTAGTATGCGACTGTTTTGGTCCCCTTATCCCATCCATCTGGCCCTCCTTTAGCTAGGCCACCGATAATGCAAAATGTACTAGAAAAATTGTAACCCTCAAGCAAGCTACAATTTTATTTTTTAAAAAAGAAATCTATCCAGCATGTTCAGTGTATTCCAAAGCTGACAAAATGTTACAGATGGCACATCAGATGTCTCTATTTTTAATTTTACAGAAGTAAGATTTGGATTCTTACAGGACTTATGACGAAAAGGGCAAAGGCTTTTCTTCGGATTTCATCAGCTTCCAAATTGGTGGTGACCTTTCCTTTCATTTTCTTGACATATAAACAATTTTTAATTAGAGCTGAAATGAAAAATTGCCAGGGTTCCAATAATAATAATAATAATAATAATAATAATAATAATAATAATAATAATAATAATAATAATAATAATAATAATAATAATAATAATAATAATAATAATAATAATAATAATAATAATAATATCAGCATCTGAATTGTATCAACGGGGAAATGGGCCTGAATGGCTTCAACCTCATCTTGTCTGGAGGCACAAAAGTAACGCTTCAGAATTATTTTTATTTATTTAATTTCTTATATTTGTTTGCCCCCTATCTCACTGTGAGGCTTACAACAACAAGAAGAAAAATATATATGAAAAGACGTGTAAGCAAAACAGAAGTAAAATAATAGAAGAATAAAATAGTAAGGCTACATTACTATTATCCTTCTCATCTTTCCTGTCACCTATTTCCTTAGCTTCTTATGACTATAACTTTGTTGTTTGTATCTTATGATTTATGTTGATTGCTTTTATTAGCATCCTATTATGTTGATTGCTTCTTTAGTATCTTATGACTAATCACTGATTTTGTATCTTACTGTCTGATTTATGATGATTGTATTTTATGATTATGATCATGATTTATCACTTTGTTGCTTGTATGTACATGGAGAGCTTATGCACCGGAGACAAATTCTTTGTGTGCCCAATCATTTTTCTCTTCTCTTCTCTTCTCTTCTCTTCTCTTCTCTTCTCTTCTCTTCTCTTCTCTTCTCTTCTCTTCTCTTCTCTTCTCTTCTCTTCTCTTCTCTTCTCTTCTCTTCTCTTCTCTTCTCTTCTCTTCTCTTCCCTTGTCTCGTCTCCTCTCCTCTCCTCTCCTCTCCTCTCCTCTCCTCTCCTCTCCTCCCCTCTCCTCTCCTCTCCCCTCCCCTCCCCTCCCCTCCCCTTCTCTTCCCTCCTATCCCATCCCATCCCATCATGCCATTCCTATTCCATCTCATTCCTATTCCATCCCATCCCTATTCCCATCTCCATCTCCATCTCCATCTCCATCTCCATTCCATTCCATTCCATTCCATTCCATTCCATTCCATTCCATTCCATTCCATTCCATATTTTCTCTATTCCATTCCATTCTATTCCATTCCATTCCATTCCATTCCATTCCATTCCATTCCATTCCATTCCATATTTTCTCTATTCCATTCCATTCCATTCCATTCCATTCCATAATCTTGTGGTTAAATGCAATGCAATTGTTCCCTTAAGAAAGAGTCAGAAATCAATTCATTTTCTTGCTAGGAAAAATAAAAATAAAAAACGGTCACCACCGAACCAACACCTAGAATATTGTAGACAACATGAGTGCTAATAAACGCGTTGAAGACATATCTTTTTGCTCGGAAGACAAAACAGCGTAAATATTTTATGGCCTCTAGATCTGCCTGTTCGCTATCCCTGTTTTGGTCCAGGCTATTTTAAATGCTTCTCGCTACGTGGGAGTCACACAAGTTAATGAGTGCTCAATGTTCTTTTTGCAAATTTTAAAATGTGCCATTGGAATGTGCAACTGTTTCAATTGATTTGAAAGGACGGTGGGCAGGTGGACAAAATTCTTCATTCTGGGCAGAGGGACAAACCAGAATTGATAAAACATAAAATGAGTTTGCTATTCCGCTGTAAAGAAAGATACCTACCATTTGTGCAGACACCGATACAACCACATAACCTGGAGCTCCTGAGTCTTTGTTTCATCAATTGATCGGGCATTTTCTCCAAATGGAGCTTTTTCTCCCAAAGGAGACCAATTTAAGTATGAATGAAAGCCCTTTTTTAGAAGCAGATAACAGAACAACAGGGTTGAAGGGGACCTTGAAGGTCTTCTAGTCTAACCCCCTACTCAAGCAGGAAGCCCTACACCATTTCACCCAAATGGTTGTCCAATCTCTTCTTAAAAAACCACCAGTGTTGGAACACCCACAGCTTCTGGAGGCAAGTCACTCCACTGGTTGATTGTTCTAACTTTCAGGGAATTTCTCCTTAGTTCTAGGTTGCTTCTCTCCTTGATTAATTTCCATCCGTTGCTTCTTGCACAGCTGGTATGAACAAATGGAAACTTGATTCTACCGACTGTCCGTTGAAATGAATGGGAAGGCTATTTGTTCCCCAGCTGACCTGGAAAGCGATTGAACAAGTAACTGCATTGTACAATACAGTCTTGGTTTTCTTCTTTTTTAAAACAAATCCTGTTAGGAAATTACTCAGTGTCAAGAAACAGAATGTTCCTTATCATTCCTGACAGTTAGAATTCCAGAAGCTGTGAATGCTCCAACACTGGAAGTTTTTAAAAAGAGATTGGACAACCATTTGTCTGGAATGGTATAGGATTTCCTGCCTGAGCAGAGGGTTGGACTAGAAGACCTCCAAGGTCCCTTCCAACTCTGTTATTCTATTCTATTCTATTCTATTCTATTCTATTCTATTCTATTCTATTCTATTCTATTCTATTCTATTCTATTCTATTCTACAGTATTCTACTCTACTCTACTCTACTCTACTCTACTCTACTCTACTCTACTCTACTCTACTCTACTCTACTCTACTCTATTCTATTCTACAGTATTCTATTCTACTCTACTCTACTCTACTCTACTCTGCTCTATTCTACTCTCCTCTCCTCTCCTCTCCTCTCCTCTCCTCTCCTCTCCTCTCCTCTCCTCTCCTCTCCTCTCCTCTCCTCTCCTCTACTCTACTCTACTCTACTCTACTCTACTCTACTCTACTCTACTCTACAGTATTCTATTCTATTCTATTCTATTCTATTCTATTCTATTCTATTCTATTCTATTCTATTCTATTCTATTCTATTCTATTCTATTCTATTCTATTCTATTCTATTCTATTCTATTCTATTAACTGATCAGCCTGTCTCAATCTGTTGGTCCTCGGTTCATGGGATATAATTGTCCAGCCACAGGGAGTGTTCCGTGGGAAGGATAGGGAATATAATTCTGGGTGTCTCGAGTCCCAGGGTTGGGAATTTGCTGGGTTAAAACCCTTTCTGAACTATTTCTTTTCTTCTCGATCGCTTCCAATTCTTCCGTGGCAGCCAGCCAGCAGAATATTCATTAGAGATTTCCATCTGGCAGTTTTGAGCAGCCGTTCATGTCTTGTCAAGTGTGTTCTTTCCTCTCTCTCTCTCTCTCTCTCTCTCTCTCTCTCTCTCTCTCTCTCTCTCTCTCTTTTAAAAAGGAGTTTGTTGATGCCTGAACATGTTCTTTTAAAAAAAAAATAGCAGAAGGGTCTTGTTTTCTGCGACACCCGCTCCAATATTGTGCCTCTGTGTGAGCAAAAAGACTGATCTCTCTCACCTTCTTCCCTCCCTGCCACAATTGCTTTGGAAGAGTTCAAATTATGCTTGTAATTATGCCTCAGTTGTCTGGCACGCATACAGAGGCACACACACACACACACACACACACACCCGTGAGAGGCTTCCACCGCAGCAGCCGTTGGAGTACCAGTTTCCTGTTCCTGCATTTGCAGGAAGGACTTCTTTGACAGGGATCCTCTGCTGCCGATGAAGGGTGACCTTCCTTTCTCACAGGCATTCGTGTGAAGCCTGCAATTTAGACAGCCAACGAAGGAGAATATTGAGAATATTGAAATGACCGGGTCCTTGGTGCTCCCCGAGCTTGGTTGTTTTCTTGCAGGCATTTCATTACCCAACTGGGTTACATCGTCAGTGCTAAAAGGGAGGGGGTTTGCAAACAGGAGGAGGAGGAGGAGGAGGAGGAGGAGGACTGTGGGGTCCTTGGTGCTCTCTGAGCTTGCCTGTTTTCTTGCAGGCATTTCATTACCCAACTGGGTTACATCGTCAGTGCTAAAAGGGAGGGGGTTTGCAAAGAGGAGGAGGAGGAGGAGGAGGAGGAGGAGGAGGACTCTGGGGTCCTTGGTGCTCTCTGAGCTTGCCTGTCCTCTTGCAGACATTTCATTACCGAAGTAGGTAACATGAGAGATGAAATCATATAATGGAGAGTTTGAGGCCAGAGGCTGGTTCACATTCAGACTGAAAAAAAGTTCTTGGGCTCTAAGTCCGAGTCAATATGGTCTTAGGTACCTTAAAAAAAACAACAACAACCACCCATCCATCAAAAGCAGCTTTAGGGAACGTTTCAAAGGGCTCCATTACTCCAGGTGTGATGCGTGTGAGCAAAAAATACTTTTCAGATTTTACTGTGAATGTGATATCAAGAAAATGAAGTGAAAACCCAACAAGCAAACTAAGGGTCACCTAATTATGGAGCTCAAATGGTACCCAACCTCATAACTGAAGTATAAAATTGCCTATCGGTATTGCTCAGCGTATGATCACAACTTTCCATTTATTGCTAAGTGAGACAAGTTGTTCAGTGACTCCCCCCCCATTTTACAAACTTTTTTTTTGCCACGGTTGTTAAGGGAATCACTGCAGGGGTCAAGTTAGTAACCCCGTTGTTAAGTGAATCCGGCTTCTTCGTTGACTTTGCTTGCCAGAAGGTCGGAAAAGAGGATCATGTGACACCCCCCCCCCCAGGACTGTCATAAATATGAACCACTTGTCAAACATCTGAATCTTGATCGTGTGACCACGGGATGCTGCAATGGTTATAAGTGTGAAAAACAATCATGAGTTACTTTTGGACTAGAGTTGGTAGAGACCTTGGAGGTCATCTAGTCCAACCTCCTGCTCGAGCAGGAGACCCTATACCATTTCAGACAAATGGTTGCCCAGTCTCTTTTTGAAAGCCTCCAGTGATGGAGCACCCGCAACTTCTGAAGGCAAGTCGTTCCATTGATTGATTGCTCTCATTGTTAGGAAATTTCTCCTTAATTCTAAGTTGCTTCTCTCCTTGGTTAGTTTCCATCCATCATTTCTCAGCTTGCCTTTTGGTGCTTTGGAAAATAGTTGGACCCCCTTTTCTTGATAGGAACCCCTTAAATATTGGAATAGTGCTATCATGCTACCCCTAGTCCTTCTTTTCATTAGGCTAGACATACCCAATTCCTGCAACCATTCTTCGTATGTTTTAGCCTCCAGTCGCATAATAATTCTTGTTACTCTTAGAACAGAATAACGGAGTTGGAAGGGACCTTGGAGGTCTTCTAGTCCAACCCCCCTTCTCAGGCAGGAAACCCTATACCATTTCAGACAAATGGTTGTCCAGTCTCTTCTTAAAAACTTCCAGTGTTGGAGCATTCACCGCTTCTGGAGGCAGGTTGTTCCACTGGTTAATTGTTCTAACTGTCAGGAAATTTCTCCTTAGTTCCAAGTTGCTTCTCTCCTTGATTACTTTCCATGCGTTGCTTCTTGTCCTGCCTTCAGGTGCTTTGGAGAATAGCTTGACTCCCTCTTCTTTGGGGCAGCCCCTGAGATATTGGAAGACTGCTATCCTGTCACCCCTCGTCCTTCTCTTCATTAGACTAGAAGACTGCTATCCTGTGAGCCAGCCAAGCTGAGGGGAAAGGGAGAGTTTCCAAGCTGAGCCATGCTGGCTCAGGAATTCTGGGAGTTGGAGTCCACGAGTCATAAAAGAGCCAAGGTTGCCTACCCCTGGACTAGACATACCCAATTCCTGCAACCATTCCTTATATGTTTTAGCCTCCAGTCCCCTGATCATCTTTGTTGCTCTTCTCTGTACTCTTTCTAGAGTCTCAATATCTTTTTTACATCATGGTGACCAAAACTGGATGTTATGCTGTGAATTATTTTAGATCAGTTGTAGCTTTTACTGAACTATTATTTTCTCCTAAGAGGCAAAACAAGCTAATGCATGAAAATAAATTCAGGGAAACAGAAAAACAACATAGCCCCATGTGATTAAAATTAATATAATTAGGAATACTCTCTGATGCATTAATGGTTATTAAAGCCTTCTTCTCATCTCCTTTCCCCATTAAAGCAAAATTTGGGGGAAAAAAACATGCCTATTGTGGGTTAAAGCATTTATGATTGCCTTTAGACAGTTGTGAGTCAGCTAGAAGCATTTTGACAAGACGGCTGCCTCAGTCAAATTTATCAAGCAGTGGTTCATGATAACATTGCACAATGAGGACAACGAGTGGCTTAACAAAGCACACTTTGCAAGGACAATTTTGTGTTTTGGAAATGAGGTCATCCTAGGGCATAGTCAGTGGGAGAAATTGTTGCTCATGTTCTCAGACAGGAAAGGAAGAATTGCCAGATGAGCAACTGGAGAAGTGATGTAAATGAGAATATAAGCAGACATAAAAATGAAAACACTCATCTAAATATAAATGTAAACAGTGATATTAAGGGCTACTAATGGCTTAGCAATGTCCTTCCTTCCTTCCTTCCTTCCTTCCTTCCTTCCTTCCTTCCTTCCTTCCTTCCTTCCTTCCTTCCTTCCTCCCTCCCTTCCCTCCCTCCCTCCCTCTCTCCTTTCCCTTAATCATCTCCCATCCAAGTATTAACCATGACTGATCTTGACTAGAAACTTCATTTTCAGCTTTTTTTATATCAGTTGAGGTTAGCTAGATAGTATCCCCTTTTTCTAGGCCTTTGAGTCAGTCCTGATGACTGCATGGACTAATCCCTGTGGTTTCCTTGTCGAGATTATTTGGAAGTGGTTTGCCATTGTCTCCTTCCCAGGGCTGAGAGAGGGTGGTTGGCCCAAGGTCACTCAGCTGCCTTGGTGCTGTGCTGCCCCCTTGGTTAGCTTCCATCCATTGTTTCTTGTCTTGCCTTTTGGTGGTTTGGAAAATAGTTTGAACCCCCTCATCTTTGTAGGAGCCCCTCAGATATTGGAACACTGCTATCATGTCTTCCCTAGTCCTTCTTTTCATTACTCTAGAGCAGGGGTAGGCAACCTTGGCTCTTTTATGACTCGTGGACTTCAACTCCCAGAATTCCTGAGCCAGCCACACTGAGGGGAAAGGGAGAGGTTTCCAAGCTGAGCCATGCTGGCTCAGGAATTCTGGGAGTTGAAGTCCATGAGTCATAAAAGAGCCAAGGTTGCCTACCCCTGCTCTAAACTAATAAAGTCTACATTAATTAACATTAATTATGCTTTCATATGTTCCTCTTAAGTGAGGGGTCTTCAAACTTGGCCCTTTCATGACTCGTGGACTTCAACTCCCAGAATTCCTGAGCCAGCATGGGGGAACTATGGCCCCTTCATGACTTGCGGATTTCAACTCCCAGAATTCCTGAGCCAGCCGTGCTGAGGGGAAAGGGAGAGGTTTCCAAGCTGAGCCATGCTGGCTCAGGAATTCTGGGAGTTGAAGTCCACGAGTCATAAAAGAGCCAAGGTGGCCTACCCCTGATCTAGTGGGTTAATTTTCCTAGATCAGATTTATAGAGGATGCTGATCATTGATCCGTACCCCTGTCCTAGTAAAATCCCTTTCTTCTTCTTGAACTCAGAAATGCCACGGTGGATTTTCCTCTTTCTTGCTGCTATCAGTGCTGTCCAGGCCTGATTAATAGCTACCAAAAGGACTTGACATTGAACCTGGAAGACTTTAAACAATCAGCTCCCAGCTATTGCAGAGAGAACAATTATAAATGGGGAATTAGATTTTTGAAAAATCTTTCCTGGCTTAAGCAAGAATTCTAAGCAAGTGACACTAATACATCATAATTACCTGTTTTTCTATCTTAATATCATGGGTTCATTTGAACAACATATCCAGGGGAAAGAAGGGCAGGGGAGGGGAGGGGAGGAGAGAGGAGAGAGAAGAAGGAAGGGAAGGGAAGGGAGGTGGAGAAGGGAAGGGAAGGGGAGGGGAGGGGAAGGGAAGGAGGGAAGGGGAGGAGAGGAAGGAGAGAAGAGAGAGAACAGAAGAGAAGAAGGAAGGGAAGGGAGGTGGAGAAGAGAAGAAGAGGAAGGGGAGGGGAGGGAGGGAAGGGAAGGGGAGGGGAAGGGAGAGAGGAGAGAAGAGAAGAGAACAGAAGAGAAGAAGGAAGGGAGGGAAGGGAGGTGGAGAAGAGAGAGAAGAGAAAGAGAAAAGAAGGAGGGGGGGAGGGAGGGAGGGGAAGGGAAGGGAAGGGAGGGGAGGGGAGAGGAGAGGAGAGGAGGAGAAAGAAGGAAGGGAAGGGAGGTGGAGAAGAGAAGAGAAGGAAAGGGAAGGGAAGGGAGGGGAAGGAGAGGGGAGGGGAGAGGAGAGGAGAGGAGAAGAAGGGAAGGGAAGGGAGGGGAGGGGAGGGGGAGAAGAGAAGAAAAAAAGAGAAGAGATCGTCAAATATTTTTATTTATCCAAATATATCCAAATGTCCTTACTCTGACAAAGGACCTGAAACAAAACCATCCCATCATATGGCAGAGAGGAAGGACATAGTAAAAAGATACCACTATCGCTAAAGAGATACTTCATCTTGGTCATTATTCACTGTGCACTAGACCTTTTTGTATTGTGTAAAAACACGGGTGTAAGAAATGCTTCCTACCAATCCATTTTAAACAGCACAATACATTTCAGCAGTGAGCCCTGAGCCGATCTTGCTGGGACGGAAATGGCGCCGGAACTCACACACGTCATACAACCCGCCTTGCCTACCCTACAAGGTTCCATCCAAAAAAGGTGCCGGAACTCCGTTCTGGGCGTTCTATGAGAAAAAAAGCGCTGTATACAGTATATATATAAAAACTACATCCAGGAAAGTTGTATTTTCAGATAATCGTGCTGGCAGTGATTGCAACCCTTCCCTTCACCGTCTATCCACACCAATCCCAAAGCAGCTTTTTCAAAAAGGCAACTTGTTTTCCCTTGAGGATGTTTCACTTCTCATCCAAGAAGCTTCTTCAGTTCCAAAGGAAGAAAGCAAAAGTCCAGTTGCCTTTTTGAAAGAGCACCTTTGGGACAACCATGACCTGGATGATTGAGAACCTTCACAGATATCCACACTAACGTGTGCATCCGGTCAAGGTCCGCAAAGTCCTGAATTAGCAAGACTGAAAGCTGTCAGTTCTTCAGAAGAAGGGAAGGTGAGAGAGGGTCCTTCCCGTAGGAGGTGACCCGGCCTGTGTCAAGAACTGAGTCTTTCATGCCTGGAGCAGTTTACTTTTCCTCTTCCCCCTCCCTGCCCTCTTTCCTGATGAAATATTTTTACGAATGCAAGGCGTAGTGGGATCTGTCGCAGGGTGAACTGACATGGTCTCCCTGGAGGTTGAATGGATGGAAAAGAATACTAAAGGAGGAACTGAAGGACAGGTCTGGTTGGGATCAGTCACCGAATAGAAGACATCTATTATTAACTTACTTTGGAATTATAAACAATAGAGACATTTTGAACACTGATGGGAAATTAAAATTAAAAAAAAAAAGCGAAAACAGGATACTGATTGAACATATTGTTGAAGGAAAAATCTTCATCAGGGTTAGTCCAAGCTGGGAATAAACAACATGGTGACTGCTTTAGAAAGAAGGTTGCAGTTTATTGAAGAGGAGAGCCAGACAGAAAGATGGCACTGGAAGAAGAAGAGAGAGAGAGAACACATGTAGGGAGTGGGTTTTTATACCCTCTTGGGCTTTTGTTTGGAGTTGTTTCCTGTTCCTGTTTGAGGCTTTGTGTTTCCTGTGTCATGTACTTTGACCTGAGTCTGAGTGTGCCCCTTTGGCACCTATGGGTTAATCCTATGATGTCCTGTCTTAGAGTTTGGGTGGGGTATGTAGATTTTAGGTGTCTTTGTCTTCCTAAGCTTCTAGCTGGAGGGCTCCAACCTTCCTGAATGGATTATTACATCTGCATTTCTACAGAGCTGGTTTCTGCTTGGGGGAGGGAGACTTGGGGCTATTAAGAAAAACTGGGCATGCTTTTCTGCCTCTTTAAGATCCTTTGAGGAAATATAATATTCTGCCCTTTTAATATTTCCTTCTCTGGGGGTGGGGTGGGGCTGACTTCAAACAATATGGATATTAAGTGCAAATGCAATTAAGATATGTTTCGGTTAGAAAAGTTACCTAAAATTGGCATTATTGATATTATGAGAAAAATGTAACAAAGATGTTGATATTCAATTGTATATTTATTAATAACAATAAGAATTGTATTTGCCTAGTGTGGGAAAACAGGTACTGCCGGAAGAAGAGAGAAAACATTTGATGGTGTAATATTGGTTCTAGACTGAAGAAGTTAATATATACCCCTGAATTACTAATGGACCCAGACAACACGTTGTTTATTAAGCTTCTGACTGCAAAATTAGAAAAAATAATAAATTTAATTTTTAATTTAAAATTAATTTAATTAATTTTAAAAACTAATTTAAAATTAATAAATCCGTAGAGAGAGGTTTTTCCGCGGACCGGTGTGTGTGTGTGTGGTTTTGTGTGCTGCCTGCATCTTGTGGATGGGGCTTTGCTTTTTTGTGTGGCCCGGTTGCTGGCATGCCGCAGCCCGGTACTGGTTCACGGACCAGGGGTTGGGGACCCCTGTTTTAGATCACAAAAGGCCACCTCATTATACAACCCCCTGGAACATTCCAAACACAAAACCCCACTTGGTCAGCTGTCTCAGAACCACATGCTGTTGGTTCTGTTCTTCGATAAACAAGAATCTTCTTTCCAAACAGCCTCCATTTTATTTATTCCCGGCTTGGACTGGACCTAATGATTTTTTTTCTTTCAACACAACCAAGCGCAGAGAACACCAAGGAGCCCGTTTAAATTTTTATCGTTTCTCTTCCAAAACGTATTATTGTTCCTTTTCCTCGGCTGACCGACATTCGCAGAGCGAAAGGAGAGATTTTAAAATTGCGATTGCAAAAAAGAAAAAAAAAAGCAAATGGCGCAAGGCAAAAAGTTTAGTTGCTCTGTTTATCTTTTGCTCTTTTTCATTATCTAGCAAATGCCCTTGGGTGAAACGGCAGGAAAGCCATTTCAAACTTTCAATAGGTTTTTCGTTCATAATTCCTAGGTAACTTCTTTTAGAACTAAATTACCTTAGAATGTATATATGCTACTTCTATAGAGAGATTTTTTTTTAAAAAGGCAGCAGAGCAGTGTGTAGGTCTGTTTGTGTTTCTGCGCACGAATGTGCATTTTCAGAGACTAAATTTTACAAAAAAAAGCAGTAAAGGAACTGGATACGCTTGACCTAAAGAAGAGAAGGGTTTATTTTTTTTGGAGCCCCCCCAAGGCAGGAGCAATAAACCTTAAAAAAGATATAGAAATTTAAAACCCTTTCTTTTTTAATATATATATATATATATTTATAAAACATAAAGTTGGAAACAAACAAAGACAATAAAAAAGATAGAAAAAATAAAGAGAAATATAAGGGGGACAGACAGCATACTAAAAAGCAGAGACATCACCCTGCCAACAAAAGTATGTATAGTCAAGGCCATGGTTTTCCCAGTTTCAATGTATGGCTGTGAAAGATGGACCATAAGAAAGGCTGAGCGCCAAAGAATTGAGGCCTTTGAACTATGGTGCTGGAGAAGACTCCTGCGAGTCCCCTGGACTGCAAGGTGATCAAACCGGTCAGTCCTAGAGGAGATCAACCCTGACTGCTCTTTAGAAGGCCAGATCCTGAAGTTGAAACTCAAGTACTTTGGCCACCTAATGAGAAGGAAGGACTCACTGGAGAAGAGCCTAATGCTGGGGAAGATGGAGGGCAATAGAAGAAGGGGACGACAGAGAATGAGGTGGCTGGATGGAGTCACTGAAGCAGTAGGCGTGAGCTTAAATGGACTCCAGAAGATGGTAGAGGACAGGAAGGCCTGGAGGAATGTTGTCCATGGGGTCACGATGGGTCGGACATGACTTTGCAACTAACAGCAACAACATAAGGGGAATAGAAGTCCAGAAAACAAAACAAACAAACAAACAAAAACTATAGGAAAAAAATCTCCCTGAAACTATAAAGTGATTTCTTTTACAAAATACATCTCGCTGTTAAGTTGGTAACCTGGTTGTTAAGTGAATCTGGCTTTCCCCCATGGACTTTGCTTGTCAGAAGGTTGCAAAAGGGGATCACACGACTCCTGGATGCTGCAACCGTCCTAAGTTCACGCCATATTATTTCATATTATTAATTAGAGGATTAAAGGGAGAAGTTGAGATAAGGGGAATTCTGGTCATTAGATTTAAAATGCTTGGAAATCAGTTGAAAAATAAGGACTTTATCTGTTTAATATTTAAAAATTAGACCTAAAAGGAAAAAAGAAAATTAATTATTATGAATATGTTTGATTTATCGATTAACCCAGGGAATATACACAATGGTTTTGATTTATTAAAGGGGATATTGTATTATTAAGTAGATGATTTAATATGGTGGGAAAGAACTCTTAGGAAATAGAACAAGATTGCATTCAAATAGATAAAATGTGTATTTTGGATATTAGATTTTGTTATGAATTGAGACAAGGGAAATCTTGGGTTACCTAAAGCCTGAAAATTATAAATATCAAAGGTTAAATTGGAATATTGATGAGAAACTAGAAATTGGGTAAAAATTAATAACAGGATATGGATTGTTTATGAAGATGGAATGTAATTAAGATAGGTATAAGCTAAAAATTTATTGATAAATGTAATAGATGTTTTTACTGAGTTGATATAATAAGAACTGTACTAGCTTGAATATGAGACAGTAAATGTTAAGGGAAAAAGAGAAGAAATATCTGATGTTCTAACTTGAGATTTGTACTAAAGATTTTGTTATCGAACTATTGAGTAACCCAGTCACCACGTTGCTTTTTAAATACTTAAATGTAAAATTGAAGAATTAATAAAATATTATTAAAAAAAAAATAAGTTCATGCCAGTTGCCAAGCCTCTGAATTTTGATCACATGATCACGGTTGTAAGTGTGAAAAACGGTCAAAAGTCACTTTTTTCATTGCCTTTGTAACTTTGAGCAGTCACTAAATGGACTGTTGTAATTCAAGGACTACCTGTATATAAATAAAGTTTAAATACAGCCCTACACCTATACTACCGTAGTATCCATTTTTCAAAGGGTCAGTAGGTTTTACCAATTATCAAGTCCGTATGTCACAATTTGAGTCTCCCCCCCCCTCTATTTCTTGAAAAAAGTCCACAAAAGACTTCCATTTAGATTTAAATTTTGCCAGTGTCATTTCTGTAATGAGAGCTGTTAATTTTGCCACCTTTGCTAGTTAAATGATAAATAAAGCTGATCACAGGCCTGGAGACTAAAACATAGGAAGAACGGCTGCAGGACTTGGGTCTGGCTAGCTAGTCTAAAGAAAAGAAGAAATAGGGGAGACATGATAGCAGAGTTCCAGTATTTGAGGGGCTGCCAGAAAGAAGAGGGGGTCATGTTATTCTCCAAAGCACCAGAGGGAAGGACGAGAAACAATGGTTGGAAACTGATCAAAGAGAGAAGCAACCGGGAATTAAGGAGAAACTTCCTGACAGTGAGGACAATTAACCAGTGGAACAGCTTGCCTCCAGAAATTGTGAGAGCTCCATCACTGGAGGTTTTTAAGAAGAGGCTAGACAGTCACTTGTCTGAGATGGTATAATTTTCAATCTTGGAAGGTCCCTTCCAGCTCTATTCTATTCTATTCTATTCTATTCTATTCTATTCTATTCTATTCTATTCTATTCTATTCTATTCTATTCTATTCTATTCTATTCTATTCTATTCTATTCTATTCTTCATTCCATTATTCTATTCTATTCTATTCTATTCTATTCTATTCTATTCTATTCTATTCTATTCTATTCTATTCTATTCTATTCTATTCTATTCTATTCTATTCTATTCTATTCTATTCTATTCTATTCTATTCTAATCACTTATATTAACTACTCTTCCATTGTCAGTAGAGTAGACTCTTTCCAATGTTCAGCATGAAGGAATCTGGCTTCTTTTGCCAAATATCAGATGAAAGTACCATGATCTTTTTTCCATTAAAATTAAAGTACCATACGTTTTGTCCATCATCCCCAATAAGAATATCTCTGGCCCTTTTCTATCAAACTTAAAATAATTCCAGCTGCCAATTAAGACTTTTAGTTCCTCCATCACGGTAGGTTTTCAATCAACGTTTGACTAGTCCTCTGTAAGTTGAAAACTGAATTTTGAATTTTCCCATAGAGGGCGAACCATTTGCATGAAGGAATTTCTGGCACAAATCTTTGAGAACTAGTGAACTGTAGGGACTTCTATGCTCTGAAAGAGACTTGAAATTATGCCCTGAGTGAAGATTCTGCCATGACAGCATTAACGTTGGCTGTCAATAATAACGCCATTATTTTGGAATCCTTTTGCTTGCTCTGAAATCACATTGCTTCAATATACTGATTGTCTTGGCTACCTTGTAAAATCCTTGACTATGCTTTATCTGAAAGTTGGCCTCCAGAAATTGGTAAGGACTCACATAATTCTGCTCCGGTCATTTAGAAAAAAATAATCTCATTGAGACTGCTATCCCGCCCCCAAAAGAAACAAATCAACCATGAGCCATCAACCAGCTCTATTCTATTCTAAAAGAAAATAGAAGGAAATGAAGCTGTTTTGCCTTGAAACTTTATACAATTCATAAAGAAGAGGGGGGTCAACCCGTGGTGGGATTCAGCCAGTTTGCACCACTTCGGCAGAACCGGTAGCTAATTTTTTGTTGCCCAGGCCCAGAATGGACTTCTGGAAGCGGCATCCACACAGAGAACCGGTTATTCACATATTTGAAATCCCACCACTGGGGTCAACCTCTTCTCCAAAGCCCCTGAAGGCAGGACAAGAAGCAACGGATGGAAACTAATCAAGGAGAGAAGCAACCTAGAACTAAGGAGAAATTTCCTGACAGTGAGAACAATTAACCAGTGGAACAACCTGCCTCCAGCTGTGAATGCTCCAACATTGGAAGTTTTTAAGAAGAGCTTGGGACAGCCACTTGTCTGAAATGGTGTCTCCTGCTTGAGCAGGAGATTGGACTAGAAGTCTTCCAAGGTCCCTTCCAACTCTATTATTCTGTTATTCTATGAAATCATTATTTCTTACTATGTACAACAGCGGGAGGGATGCGTCTTTGGTGAAAATGCTGCAGGAGGTATGTCTAGGGACTTTCAGAGACTTTGCTGGTCCTTGAGGACGACAAGAACAGTGTGGCCTTCCCACACTTCTCTTCTTCTGGTTTCCTCATGTAAATGAAAACAGGATACATAAGCACATGAAGCCCATCTAAAATGTCCCCTAGAATGCACCACTTTGAAGGAGATGTCCATGTCCACTCACCTATTTGTGCTTGGAAGACTTCATATCACCAGGAAGTTAAACATTAGAGGATTTTGTGGTCCTGCTAACTTCTTCATCTCGTTCTACTGAACATCTGGATGGTTCTTGTGGATATATTAACTGTAGGGAAAGTATGCCTGCTGTTCTCCGGTAGACATGAAGCAATATGGCGGAATTAAGGATAAATGTCAGAACGATAATAGTGCAGATTCAGAACAGTGTCTGCTGAACACCGCCTCAAGTAAGTTTAAAAAGCAGTGTGTGTCTCTCTCTCTCTCTCTCCATGTGAGCTTCACATTTAGGTTGAAGGGCAAAAATAAAGTCAGTCATGCAAGGGTTTGCATTGGAAGAGTGACAGCTAATGGTCTTTGTCAAGGAGCAGAATCCACAGTCTCTTCCTTGGTTGCTTGTGCAAGCTTTCCATTACAGGGTGATTTTCTTGAAAGAGATACAACATTATGCCTCCCTTCAGCTTCGTTCACAGCTGGCAAGATGCCACAAATGTTGTACTTTTTAGGACGACAGGAGGAAGAAGACAGAACTGCATGGAAAGTTATGTAGAAGTTAAATGGACTTCCTTTGTTTTCCTTGAAGACGTTTGGCTTCTCATCCAAGAAGCTTTCAAGAAGAGATTGGACTGTCATCTGTCAGAAATGGTGTAGGGTCTCCTGCTTGGGCTGGGGGTTGGACTAGAAGACCTCCAAGGTCCCTTCCAACTCTATATGTGAATTGGATTGGACTGTTATTCTATTCTATTCTATTCTATTCTATTCTATTCTATTCTATTCTATTCTATTCTATTCTATTCTATTCTATTCTATTCTATTCTATTCTATTCTATTCTATTCTATTCTATTCTATTCTATTCTATTCTATTCTATTCTATTCTATTCCTATTCTATTCTATTCTATTCTATTCTATTCTATTCTATTCTATTCTATTCTATTCTTCTATTCTATTCTACATTCCATTATTCTATTCTATTCTATTCTATTCTATTCTATTCTATTCTATTCTATTCTATTCTATTCTATTCTATTCTATTTTATTCTATTCTATTCTATTCTATTCTATTTTATTCTATTCTATTCTATTCTATTCTATTCTATTCTATTCTATTCTATTCTATTCTATTCTATTCTATTCTATTCTATTCTATTCTATTCTATTCTATTCTATTCTATTCTGAAGCTTCCTGGATGAGAAGGAAAACATCTTTAAAGAAAACAAAGGCCAGTTGCCTTTTGAAAAAGCACCTTTGGGACAACCATGACCTGGATGACTGAGAATCTGCGTAGATATATGTCAGCTTTTCATATTATTGTCAATGTATTTTGGTGCTACTGAGTTGGACCCATCACCTGGCACTATATCAACAGATGCCTCTCAGTTTCCAATGATAACCCACTGCAGTCCTTTCAAGAACATTCCCGTGATCTGTCCATGGAGATTCTCAGTCATCCAGGTCATAGTTGTGTCAAAGGTGCTTTTTCAAAAGACTTTTTTTCCTTGAGGAAGAAGAACAAAACGTTTCACTTCTGTTCCAAGGAAGCTTCATCAGATAAGTTCACTGTTCCTTCCGTCTCCTCACCACCCAGTCACGACTGATGAAGCTTCTTGATCAAGGAAAAACAGTCCAGTTGCCCTTTGAAAAGACGCCTTTGAGTTTCTCTTTTATTCCATCAATCTGCCTCTCCTGTTGTCTTCTCCTCCTCCTTTATATCCACTTCCACCTCTTTCTCCAAGTACATGAGTTTATGCCTGTCTTGATGGACCCCCTCAACCTTTCTTTCATTCAGGACCAAATTGTTTTCTTCTTGCAGTCTGTAAGTACTTTTAGTAATTACACCCAGATATTTAATTCAAAGGTATCTCGGTTCTTCCATTTCCCCCCCCTCAATGTTTGGCTTTCACAGATATACAACACCACTGGGGAAATAAATGGCTTTAATTATTTATTTATTGTTATCCTAGGAATATATCTTTTCCTCCTCCTCCTCCTCCTCCACCTCCTCCTCCTCCTCCTCCTCCTCCTCCTCATGCTCCTCCTCATGCTCCTCGCAAACCCCACTCCCTTCTAGCACTAATGATGTTATCTAGTTTGGCAATGAAGCATCTGCAAGAAAATCACCAAGCTCAGAGAACACTAAGGACCCAACACTCTCCTCTCCTCCTCCTCCTCCTCCTCCTCCTCCCTCCTCACACAAACCCCACTCCCTTCTAGCACTAATGATGTTATCTAGTTTGGCAATGAAGCATCTGCAAGAGAATCACCAAGCTCAGAGAACACTAAGGACCCCACACTCCTCCTCCTCCTCCTCATGCTCCTCACAAACCCCACTCCCTTCTAGCACTAATGATGTTATCTAGTTTGGCAATGAAGCATCTGCAAGAAAATTACCAAGCTCAGAGAGCACTAAGGACCCCACACTCCTCCTCCTCCTCCCCCTCCTCCTCCTCCTCCTCGCAAACCCCACTCCCTTCTAGCACTAATGATGTTATCCAGGTTGGCAATGAAGCATCTGCAAGAAAATTACCAAGCTCAGAGAGCACTAAGGACCCCCCCTCCTCCTCCCCCTCCTCCCCCTCCTCCTCCTTCCTGCAAACTCCACTCCTTTCTAGCACTAATGATGTTACCTAGATTGGTAATGAAGCATCTGCCAAGAAACCACCAAGCTCAGAGAGCATCAAGTTCAACGCTGACCCCACCCTTCAACCCTGGGCTACAAATATTCTCCTCTAGCAAAACTCATTGCTTCAAGAGGGAATAGAATCATTTCCCCTTTTTTAAGAGATTTTTTTTTTTTGCAGTTATATTAATTGAGGCTTTGTGTATTTGGGTTGTTTCTTTAAAAGCATACTGACATAAGCTTGGGCCAGCCATACGGTCATTTTTCTCTCCTGAATCTGTTTCCTGGCAGCCAAAGGGAGACGGAAATATAATTTGCTAAAGTAGCAGGTCCGTTGTGAAATGCTTCTGGCCTTAAATGACTTAGGGCTTGCAGGCTGCAGATTATTGAACCTTACCTGGGAGAGACACTGAAGGCAGCTATCTGGCATGTACAGTACCTACAGAGTAGATTTAGGTCCCCACCTGAGTTAAGAGTAGAGACAAATGCAAAAAAAAGGTCAAATAAAATGTACTTCTGACAGCCAAGGACTCACATTTGAAACATGTTTGGTTCAAAAAAACCCCAAAGGCATTGAGCCTTTGAACCTTTGATCCGCTTCACCCACAGTGCTCATTTACTGACCGACAGCCATGACACGATCCGCTAATTGCCTTTGACTCATCCTACCGCGCAATTAAAAGTCACACTGCATGTGTTCGGAGGTGTCATCTCCCCCATAAATCATATCTGCTCCCTCTATCAGGGTGAAGCTCCTCTCCTTCAACAAGTGCGTCATGTAGAACAGGTCAACAGAGGAGGTGAACAGAAGAAGACAAGTGAAGTGGTCAAAAAGCTGGAGCTTAGGAAAAAAGAAAGATGAGGCAGAGGTGAATAGAAGTACTAAGTACTAATAGGAGTAAAAAGAAATTGGGCACGCTCTGGACAAACCACACTTAAAGTGGTGAGGACAGTGAGGACAATTAACCAGTGGAACAGCTTGTCTCCAGGAGTCATGGGCACTCCATCATTAGAGATTTTTAAGAAGACGCTAGACAGTCATTTGTCTGAGATGGTATAGGTCCTCCTGCTTGAGCAGGGGGCTGGACTAGAAGACCTCCAAGGTGCCTTCCAGCTCTGCTCTATCCTATCCTATCCTATCCTATCCTATCCTATCCTATCCTATCCTATCCTATTCTATTCTATTCTATTCTATTCTATTCTATTCTATTCTATTCTATTCTATTCTATTCTATTCTATTCTATTCTATTCTATTCTATTCTATTCTATTCTATTCTATTCTATTCTAAAATATGGAATCTGCTTTCCAGATGTGGTGATGACCACCATATTTTACAAGAAACGTGGGTAGTCCTTAGATAGAAGTTATAATGATGAACTTCTTGGAAGCTCAGAGGTCACGAAAACATACGTTTCTAAGTTTCTGGAGAGCATGATGATCTTCTTTTGGTCATGTGTCAGGAGAAATCAGCTTTTGGATCTTGATCTGGCTTCTTCTAGCAAGATATTCTTGTCCAAAAGGGTTGGAAATGGGAAAAGCAGCTGGATGTGGTCACTTCTGCCTTTTCCCCATTACCATAATTAAGTGACTAACTAAATATTACCCTCACATGGTCCTTCCTCCGGCATGAAGGTGCTCTAAGCAGCTTCAGTTCTAATTACATTGCAGAATGCATGATTCATTGATTGACTCGGTGCCATCATGTACGTTCCAGGTCATTCCTATGGTTTCTGGACTTCCTTGAGAATTGTTTCTCTTCCTTAGACTGGATATGTCTAGTCTAACAAAGAGAAGGACTAGGGGGTGACATGATAGCAGTATTCCAATATTTGAGGGGCTGTCACAGAGAAGGGAGGTTTGACCTTTCTCCAAAGCACCTGAAAGCAGGAGAAGTAACAGATGGAAACTTATGGAAGAGAGAGACAACCTAGAACTAAGGAGAACTCAGGAACTTCCTGATTCCTTAATCAATATAAGAGCTTTTCTCCGGAAGTTGTGGGTGCTCCATTAGTGGAGGGTTTTTTTAGACAAAACGGGACAGCCATTTGTCTGGATTGGTATAGGGTCTCCTGCTTGAACAGGGGGTTGGACTAGAAGACCTCCAAGGTCCCTTCCCACTCTGTTATACTTCTTCTGTATTCTGGTGGCAAATCGGTCAAGAGATTGGACAACCATTTGTCTGAAATGATATAGGGTTTCCTGTCTGAGCAGGTGGTTGGACTAGAAGACCTCCAAGGTCCCTTCCAACTCTATCTGAATTGGATTGGATTGTTTTTCTACTCTACTCTACTCTACTCTACTCTACTCTACTCTACTCTACTCTACTCTACTCTACTCTACTCTGCTCTGCTCTGCTCTGCTCTGCTCTGCTCTGTTCTGCTCTGCTCTGCTCTGCTCTGCTCTGCTCTGTTCTGCTCTGCTCTGCTCTGCTCTGCTCTGCTCTGCTCTTTTCTGTTCTGTTCCCGAGTACAATTCCCTTTTGATGATTTGTTTGCTTAAGCCAGAAAACAAACCCGTAGCTCTGATTAGCTGAACACTAAAAAAACAAAGAGGGGACAATATTCAGCCCCCTCCCCTTTGAAATTTTTAAGCCTTGCAACCCTTGATGGTTGAAAAAAAAATAATGTTAAAAACAGGCATATTCCTGAGACGCATATCTTGGCATAACAATGAGCAAGCAATTACTAAGACATCAACGGCAATTCAAAAGGCAAATGTAAAGTACCTACTGATTGTAATGCCCTGACTCTGATCGTTGGCATTATCCTATAAATAATTGTTATGTTCTATGTTCTGCTAAATTTCAAGGCCTGGTTCCCTAAATCCCGTATTCTCTCACCCACTTCAGGAAAACCTCTGCTGGAGATTGGCAAAAAATGTTTAAAAATATGTCAGATAGATGTTGGAAATGTAAACATAAGTCAGGTACTTATTATCATGGGTGGTGGACATGCGTTGAAGCAAAGAGGTACTGGGGAAAAAAAACATACTTCGCTAGAAAAGATGTTGGGAAAACATGTAGATTTTAAACCTGATCTTTTTTTAATTAGGTATTAGATGGCAAATCTAGACAGCATACTAAAAAGCAGAGACATTACCCTGCCAACAAAAGTACGTATAGTCAAGGCCATGGTTTTTCCAGTTGCAATGTATGGCTGTGAAAGTTGGACCATAAGAAAGGCGGAGCGCAAAAGAATTGAGGCCTTTGAACTATGGTGCTGGAGAAGACTCCTGCGAGTCCCCTGGACTGCAAGGCGATCAAACCGGTCAGTCCTAGAGGAGATCAACCCTGACTGCTCCTTAGAAGGCCAGATCCTGAAGTTGAAACTCAAGTACTTTGGCCACCTAATGAGAAGGAAGGACTCACTGGAGAAGAGCCTGATGCTGGGAGAGATTGAGGGCAAGAGAAGAAGGGGACGACAGAGAATGAGGTGGCTGGATGGAGTCACTGAAGCAGTAGGCGTGAGCTTAAAGGGACTCCAGAAGATGGTAGAGGACAGGAAGGCCTGGAGGAACGTGGTCCATGGGGTCGCGATGGGTCGGACACGACTTCGCAACTAACAACAAATGCCAGAAAAGATTGATAAACAAAGTATACATTTGATTTTACATGTGATAAGAGCGGCGAGAATCGTATTCGCACGATATTGGAAAAAGGAAGAAGTACCGTGAGAGGAAGAAATAATTTTAAAAAATGTTAGAATGTGCGGAAATGGACAGACTTACTCTGAGGTTGAAAGAACAAGAAGAAAGAGAATACGATCAGACTTGGGACTTGTTTTATCAATGGCTGGAGAAAAGAATAAAGGATTAGGAATTCAACTTGTATCAGTGAATGATAAACTCAGACCACACGTTTGTTGAATAAGTACTGTTGAACTGTATGAAAAAAAATTAAAAAACATTATATATATATATATATATATATATAAAGGAAAACCACTGCTGGGCATGCTCTTTTTCTCCTGCTCTATCTTTTGCACACTTTCCCAATTTGTTTCAAACACCACGCGGAAATGTCAAGACACTAAAGATGAAATATGCTTTTAAAAGTCTGGCCCCTGCCGCCTTGCTGCTTCTACAAAATAACCAGGACTCATTTTTGAAGCAATGGATCATTAAAGAAGGATTCAGAGATGTTTTGAGGCTAAGGGAAGAAATAGCTAATGATTTCATGACCCCCCCCCCAAAAAAAGGCTTTCTAAACATTTGGAAAGACCCATATTTTGCAAACAATTTTCTTCGGATAAAACGCGGAAGGTTTAACGGTCAAATTCGGCTGGGGGTAGCTTTTTGTCAACAGCACGAAGAAGCAAGTTTTTCTTACAGTTCTTAAAGTTAGCCCTGGGATGGGATGGGATGGGATGGGGTGGGGTGGAATAGGATAGAGTAGGGTAGGGTGGAATAGAACAGAACAGAATGGGATGGGATGGAATATAGAATAGAATAGAATAGAATAGAATAGAATAGAATAGAATAGAATAGAATAGAATAGAATAGAATAGAATAGAATAGAATACAATACAATACAATACAATACAATACAATACAATACATAGAATACATACAATACATACAATACAATACATACAATACAATACATAGAGTGGAGTGGAGTGGAGTGGAATGGAATGGAATGGAATAGAATAGAATAGAATAGAATAGAATAGAATAGAATAGAATAGAATAATAGCAGAATGAATAGAATAATAGCAGAATGAATAGAATAGAATAGAATAGAATAGAATAGAATAGAATAGAATACATACAATACATACAATACAATACATGGAGTGGAGTGGAATAGAATGGAATAGAATGGAATAGAATAGAATAGAATAGAATAGAATACAATACAATACAATACAATACAATACAATACAATACAATACAATACATAGAATACATACAATACAATACATACAATACAATACATAGAGTGGAGTGGAGTGGAGTGGAATGGAATGGAATAGAATAGAATAGAATAGAATAGAATAGAATAGAATAGAATAGAATAGAATAGAATAGAATAATAGCAGAATGAATAGAATAATAGCAGAATGAATAGAATAGAATAGAATAGAATACAATACAATACATAGAATACATACAATACAATACATGGAGTGGAGTGGAGTGGAGTGGAGTGGAATGGAATAGAATGGAATAGAATAGAATAGAATAGAATAGAATAGAATACAATACAATACAATACAATACAATACAATACAATACAACACATACAACACATACAATACAATACATACAATACAATACAATACATAGAGTGGAGTGGAGTGGAGTGGAGTGGAGTGGAATGGAATGGAATGGAATAGAATAGAATAGAATGGAATTTTTATTATGGTCACAAGCCAAGTTGGTGGCATCTATGCTAGACTTCCCATGTTCCTATTTTTAAGATATGTTTTTTCATTCTCTTATTTCTGCAGAATCAAGATTTCAGTGCTAAATACACCATGCACATTTTTTTTTTCTAAAAAGGACCCTGGCTCGTGTACATCTGTATTCTGTATCTGAAGCTCCCCATGACAAATGGAATGTCACTGGAAAAAGAAAAGGTTTCCTTTCTCTTTTCTCACGCCGGTGTGAAATTGATTCCTTCCTGCAGGCCAAATGCAGGTGATCATTTTCAGCAGCCACTAGATTCTGGGAACCTGCAAACCGACAGAACGTGCCCTGTTGTAGCAATTGGAAAAAGAAGACAACAGTCAACACTGGGTGAGAAGAATTGGATAAATATCTTGGCAATGGTGTTCTAAGAAATTTTCTTTAGCCTTTCCTCTCTGTCTCCTTCCTTCCTTCCTTCCTTCCTTCCTTCCTTCCTTCCTTCCTTCCTTCCTTCCTTCCTTCCTTCCTTCCTTCTGTCCCTCCTTCCCTCCCTGTCTCCTTCCTTCCCTCCTTCTCTCGCTCCTTCCCTCCCTGTCTCCTTCCCTCCCTCCTTCCCTCCCTTCTTCTCTCCCTGTCTGCTTCCTTCCTTCCCTCCCTCCTTCTCCCTTCCACCTTCCCTTCCCTCCTTCAGATGAGATTTTGCATAATGTGTTCATTTGTGTCAAGTGGCTTCAGGAAGGAATCAAGTTTGACCAGAGAATTTATTCAGAAATTAATAATAATAGGAGAAACAAGCATTCAAAAAAAAAAGGAAAAAAAAGGGACATTCGCGGCAATGTTTCCCAGAGCTAGAAAGATAAGAACAATAATTGCAGTCAGTAGGTGTTGCTGCAAAGGATCTGTGCATTTTCGGCATGCGTGTGTATGTCTGCGGTGCACACGGTTGCATTTCATCACGTGTCAAAGCTTATAGAAAGTGGGAGAAAAGAGGGAATCTGTTAGCAGGGATGGAGAAAAACGACTCTTTTGCAGGCTCACATTACAAGCATCACAACGTTATGTGGACCTCGTCTGGATTCCATGTCTTTAGGCATGATTTCCATAGATATTTGTTAATTATTTAGCCCCCAAAGCGGGAGGAAATAAGGAAGGCAAGCTTAAAATAGAGGAGCATTTCCAGAAAGCGTCCTGCACGACCAGCTGCCAAGTGAGTCCCTTCCTCCTCCTGGACTTTCCCAGCGGTTTTGTAGATAATTGCTTGGGTTTTCGCCAACTGGCCTCTCAGCGTGTTCTTTTCTGTATAACTTTATTTTCCCATCAAAACATTTAGAGTGCGTTGGCTCCTCTAACATTGCAACCCCCTTCGCTTTCACAGCTCACCTCCCATTCTAGAAAGAATGGTAGGCACTATAGCCAAGGCAGGTTCAGAAAAGGCCTTGCCCAAGAGTTTTGGACTCTAATGAAATCTGAAGCAAGTTTCCTGATCAGCTATGAAATTCAGCCGCCCGACTTTCGACAAGTCAACATCAGTCTGTGTGATTTATTTTATCTCGAGAGAGCTTGTCACCATCACGTCTGATTTACCTTCACAGCTCAAAGAGTTTTTTGCCATGTAGTTTGGGAGAAAACAAGGGATTCTAAAATAGCAGTAGCACTTAGATTTATATACCGCTTCACAGTGCTTTACAGCCCTCTCTAAGCGGTTTACAGAGTCAGCCTGTTGCCCCCCCAACAATCGGGGTCCTCATTTTACCGACCTCGGAAGGAGGGCGGTCAGTTCCAGAACAAGGCCAGTCTGGTGAAAAAGGGCTCTTAAATTTGATAAGATAAGGTAAGGTAAGATAGTCCTAAGGTAAGATAAGATAGTTCTAGTCCAGCAGGGGGATGGACTAGAAGACCTCCAAGGTCCCTTCCACTTCTATTCTATTCTATTCTATTCTATTCTATTCTATTCTATTCTATTCTATTCTATTCTATTCTATTCTATTCTATTCTATTCTATAAAATAAGTGATAAGATAAGGCAAGATATAAGATATAAGATAAGACATAAGATAAGAGATAAGGCACGGTAAGATATAAATATAAAATATAAGATAAGGCATAAGATAAGAGATAAGGGTTAGGGTTAGGGTTAGGGTTATGCCCTAATGCAAAGATATATTGGCTTAAAATTCACAGATGGTTAGAAAAGATGACTAAGATACAGATAGAATTCAAACCGGAACTGTTTTTATTAGGAATATTAGGATCTAACTACGGAAAAGAGAATGAATATTTAATTTTACATATATTAACAGCTGCGAGAATAGCATTTGCCCAATTTTGGAAAAATGAAAAGATACCACCTGACCAGTTTATTATTATGAAAATATTGGAATGTGCAGAAATGGATAGATTAACTTTAGAAATTAAAGAGAAAGAAGATACAATTTACTTTAAAACATGGGAAATTTTTTTATCAATGGTTAGCAATAAGATAGAATGAAAAAAGGTGATGAAATTAAATAAGATAAATGATGTATTTTTTCTTTTAATATTATTGTTTAACTTTTTAGTTAGATGTTTACTTTTAACTACAATTAATTATAATTAATAAGCATTATATTGGTATTTATATGTAACTATATTTAGTTAGTAATATATTATTAATAGTATACTGATTATTGTTATTTACAGAATGAATGATATGTATTGGTTAAGTTTTTATTATTAATAGTGACAAATTTATTTACTATAGCTTTTTAGTATTATGTTAACTATGCACATTTAATATGTATACCCGGACGATAGTCTGCTTGCTAAAGCGTTGATTTATTGTTGGGGGTAACCCCATTATTGTATTTACCCCTACCCTTGGTTTAATCCTTGTTTGTTTGTTTTTTGGTTTTGTTGTTGTTGTTGTTGTTGCTGTTGTTGTTGTTTTGTCTTACCCTATGTTATACCTTTACCTACCCCTCCCTTTCTACCCTCATAAAAATAATAAAACATATTTTTTTTTTTTAAAAAGATAAGAGATAAGGTAAGGCAAAGTAAGATATAATATAAAATATAAGATAAGATATAAGATAAGACACAAGACACAAGACACAAGATATGACATAAGGTAAGGTAAGGTATAAATATAAAATATAAGATACGATATAAGATCAGATATAAGATATAAGATAAGAGATAAATATAAAATATAAGGCATCAGATAAGAGATAAAGTAAGGCGAAGTAAGATATAAGATATAAAATATAAGATGAGATATAAGATAAGACATAAGATAAGAGATAAGGTAAGGCAAGGTAAGATATAAGATAAAATATAAGATAAGATATAAGATATGAGATAAGACACAAGATAAGACACAAGATATGACATAAGGCAAGGTAAGATATAAATATAAAATATAAGATACGATAAGGTAAGGTAAAATATAAGATAAGATAAGATGACCTTTATTGTCATTATCTGATCACATTTAAGATTTATCTTATAAGACTTATCTTATCAAATTTGCTTCTTCTCTACAGTTCCGTTCCTGGAATCCTCCCTGTCAACAGAGACTCAAAACAATCCCTGGGGCCAGTAGGACCTACTGTCTTGGGATTGTAGGATATGCATTGAGAACTTCACGGTTAGACTGTCATGTGCCCCATGTGGGGATTGACCACGTAATTGGTCTGGAAGCTGCGGCCGATGCAGAATAAAGCAGCCAGAACTCCAAGCTGCCTACTCACATTTGCATTGATGGCATACGAGAGTTCAGATGACTGACACCCGCTGCCAACTGGTTAGTGAGCCAGATCTGAAATCAAAACTGTCGGCCCAAAAAGCTCTGAACTATTTGGAACAACTCCTTCATGGATTACTGCCTTGTCGTGGCGAAGGGGCTTGCGTAACTCAATGAAGTTATGAGCTATGCCGTGCAGGGCCACCCAAGACGGACAGGTCATAGCAGAGAGTTCTGACAAAATGTGATCCACTGGAGAAGGAAATGGCAACCCACTCCAGTATCTTTGCCATGAAAACCCCATGGACAGTACTAAAAGGCAAAAAGATATGACGCTGGAAGATGAGCCCCTCAGGTCGGAAGGTGGCCAATATGCTACTGGGGAAGAGCAGAGGGCTAGTACTAGTAGCGCCAGAAAGAGTGAAGCGACTGGGCCAAAGCCGAAAGGACGCTCAGCTGTGGATGCATCTGGTGGTGAAAGGAAAGTCCGATGCTGTAAAGATTTTTTTTCCATAGGAACCTGGAATGTAAGATCCATGAATCAAGGCAAATTGGACGTGGTCAAACAAGAGATGACAAGACTGAACATCGACATCTTAGGAATCAGCGAACTAAAATGGACAGGAATGGGTGAATTTAATTCAGAGGACCATCAGGTATACTACTGCGGGCAAGAATCCCTCAGAAGAAATGGAGTAGCCTTCATAGTCAATAAAAGAGTAGGAAAAGCAATACTGGGATACAATCCCCAAAATGACAGAATGGTCTCAGTGCGAATCCAAGGCAAGCCATTCAATATCACAGTAATCCAAGTCTATGCCCCAACCACTGGTGCGAAGAGGATGAAATTGACCGGTTCTATGAAGCCCTACAGCACCTTATAGAATCAACACCAAAAATGATGTCCTTATCATCATGGGGGATTGGAATGCTAAAGTAGGAAGCCAAAAGATAAACGGAATAACAGGCAAGTTTGGCCTTGGAGTACAAAATGAAGCAGGGCACAGGCTGATAGAATTTTGTCAAGAGAATACGATGGTCATAGCAAATACTCTTTTCCAACAACCCAAGAGACGGCTCTACACATGGACATCACCAGACGGTCAACACAGAAATCAGATTGACTATGTGCTCTGCAGCCAAAGATGGAGAAGCTCTATACAGTCAGTAAAAACAAGACCAGGAGCTGACTGTGGCTCAGATCATGAGCTTCTCGTTGCAAAATTTAGGCTTAAATTGAAGAAAGTAGGGAAAAACACTAGGCCACTCAGGTATGAACTAAATCATATCCCTGATGAATATACAGTAGAGGTGACAAATAGATTTTAAGGAATTAGATCTGATAGGCAGAATTCCTGAAGAACTATGGATGGATGTTCACAACATTGTACAAGAGATAGCAACTAAAACCATCCCAAAGAAAAAGAAATGCAAGAAAGCAAAATGGATGTCTGAGGAAACTTTGCAAATAGCTGAGGAAAGAAGGGAAGCGAAAGGCAAGGGGGAAAGAGAAAGATACACCTAATTGAATGCAGAATTCCAGAGAATAGCTAGAAGAGATAAGAATGCCCTCTTAAATGAACAGTGCAAAGAAATAGAAGAGAACAATAGAATAGGGAGAACCAGAGATCTCTTCAAGAAAATTGGAGATATGAAGGGAACATTTCATGCAAAGATGGGCATGATAAAGGACCAAAATGGCAGGGACCTAACAGAGGCAGAAGAGATTAAGAAGAGGTGGCAAAACTACACAGAAGAACTATACAAGAATGAGCTTAACATCCCAGATAACCACGATGGAGTGGTCACTGACCTTGAGCCAGACATCCTAGAATGTGAAGCGAAATGGGCCTTAGGAAATCTGAGCAACAACAAAGCTAGTGGAGGTGACAGTATTCCAGCTGAGCTATTCAAAATCTTAAAAGACGATGCAGTAAAAGTGCTACACTCAATTTGCCAGCAAATTTGGAAAGCTCACAGTGGCCACAGGATTGAAAGGTCATTTTACATTCCATATTCCAAAGAAAGGCAATGCCAAAGAATGTTCAAACTATCGCACAATTGCACGCATTTCACATGCAAGTAAAGTTTATGCTTAAAATCCTATACAAGCTAGACTCCCTATATGTGTATCGAGAACTTCCAGAAGTACAGGCAGGTTTTCGAAGAGGCAGAGGAACTAGAGATCAAATTGCCAACATACGCTGGATCATGGAGAAAGCTAGGGAATTCCAGAAAAACATCTACTTCTGCTTCATTGACTATGCTAAAGCCTTTGATTGTGTGGATCACAACAAATTGTGGCAAGTTCTTAAAGAGATGGGAGTACCAGACCATCTTATTTGTCTCTTGAGAAACCTATATGCAGGTCAAGAAGCAACAGTGAGAACTGGACACGGAACCACTGATTGGTTCAAAATTGGGAAAGGAGTCCGGCAAGGCTGTATTCTGTCGCCCTGCCTATTTAATTTATATGCAGAGCACATCATGAGAAAGGCAGGGCTAGATGAATCAAAAGTTGGAATTAAGATTGCCGGGAGAAATATCAACACCTAAGATATGCAGATGATACCACTCTAATGGCAGAAAGTGAAGAGGAACTAAAGAGCCTCTTGATGCGGGTGAAGAAGGAGAGTGCAAAAGTTGGCTTGGAAACTCAACATTAAGAAAACCAAAATCATGGCATCTGGCCCTCTCAATTCCTGGCAAATAGATGGGGAAGAAATGGAGGTAGTGACAGATTTTATCTTCCTGGGCTCTAGATCACCACAGATGGGACTGCAGCCAAGAAATTAAAAGACGCTTGCTCCTGGGGAGGAAAGCTATGGCAAATTTAGACAGCATACTAAAAAGCAGAGACATCACCCTGCCAACAAAAGTACGTATAGTCAAGGCCATGGTTTTCCCAGTTGCAATGTATGGCTGTGAAAGTTGGACCATAAGAAAGGCTGAACGCAAAAGAATTGAGGCCTTTGAACTATGGTGCTGGAGAAGACTCCTGCGAGTCCCTTGGACTGCAAGGCGATCAAACCGGTCAGTCCTAGAGGAGATCAACCCTGACTGCTCCTTAGAAGGCCAGATACTGAAGTTGAAACTCAAGTACTTTGGGCCACCTAATGAGAAGGAAGGACTCACTGGAGAAGAGCCTAATGCTGGGAAAGATTGAGGGCAGTAGAAGAAGGGGACGACAGAGAATGAGGTGGCTGGATGGAGTCACTGAAGCAGTAGGCATGAGCTTAAATGGACTCCAGAAGATGGTAGAGGACAGGAAGGCCTGGAGGAAAGTTGTCCATGGGGTCGCGATGGGTCGGACACGACTTCGCAACTAACAACAACAACAACAACAATTTGGAACAAGTTGAGTGGAATGCCTTCTTGAGACTCAGGGGGTCCCTTGTATCTCTGGAAGTTGTTTTGAGGATTGTTCCCTGTCCATTGTCCTCTTGGTGTTTCACACAACGTCCACCAACCTGATAGCAGTCACTGTCTGGAAGCACCTCCAAAGATCTTTGGAAATGCTGAATATATTCTAAGCATCGCCTCTTTACATCTCTGCACAGTTGACTTCTCTCTGTGTACATGGAGGTTTAAAGACATTTAACTAATTAATTGATGAAGTACTGTTGGGATGCATTTTAATTGTTTCCTCCCTCCCTCCCTCCCTCCCTCTTTTCCTTCCTTCCTTCCTCCCTCCCTCCCTCCCACCCTCCCTCCCTCCCTCCCTTCCTTCCTTTCCCTCTCCCTCCCTCCCTCCCTCCCTCTTTTCCTTCTTTCCTTCCTTCCTTCCTTCCTCCATCCATCCATCCATCCATCTATACCTTTTTTCCTTCCTCCCTCCTTCCTCCCTCTTTTCTTTCCTTCCTTCTCCCTCCCTCCCTTCCTCCCCTTTTCTTTCCTTCCTTCTCCTTCCTCCTTCCTCCCCTTTTCTTTCCTTCCTTCCTTCCTTCCTTCCTTCCTTCCTTCCTCCTTCCTTCCTTTCCTTCCTTCCTTCCTTCCTTCCTTCCTTCCTTCCTTCCTTCCTTCCTTCCTTTCCTTCCTTTCTTTCTTTCTTTCTTTCTTTCTTTCTTTCTTTCTTTCTTTCTTTCTTTCTTTCTTTCTTTCTTTCTTTCACCAGTGACAGACACATCTTTCTGACTCTAACTTTTCTTTGGACTTGAGATTAGGTTCACCTTGATTAAAAAAATATTATTTGACCATAACCCAGTCTGGCCTCACCGTCATTTCTTTTCTTAAAAAACGCTTCCTGAGATATCACCCCAAAGAGGTACCTTCATATAGAACCTTATTTATTCCAAATCCTTAGGATGGCACGCCTAACAAAATGATTCTTTAAAATCGGCGTTTATTTTAACCTTGTCATACCATCAGTATGCACTGCTACTCTTTATAAAACGGATATATAAACTGAGAAAATAAATCAAATGCTTGCAACTTATTCTCAAGCTAACTGTGCACCACAGAGGTTAGGAACACCTTTCAGATGTTGTTGTTCCTGTCTCCAAAATGGATTTGCTTTTTAATTGCAGCCATTTATGGATGTCACCTCCCTCGTTTTGGTGGATACAACGATCCTAACCCCCTGCTAGACCTTCATCTAAACAATTGGTTTATAAAAGAATTTAGCTTAGAATGGATCGGGTCCAATGTTTCTGATACAGCTGAACATCTGCTGGTACTATATGTGTATTTGTATGTAAGTGAACAGATTTGAAGAGGATGTGTAATGTTAATTTTATAAAGGTGTTTTATTCTGTATTTGCAGTCATAATGTGGGCAGAAAGAGGCATTCAAATCAATCTGTGCACGGAGCTTCCAATTTTAAGTCATGGAAATGTCAAATGAAAGAATTAGATTTATATCTCAATAGAACTTTTTCTAATTAGCACATTTATTTCAGACCATAAATAATTAGTCAGCCATTTTTTTATTTTTATTTTTAAAAAAAAATCACACCAAAGGAATAAGTGTAAGAATATATTAGGAACGGGATGCATGTTTTGACTTAAATCCAGCAATGGTAGCTGGAAACAATGGAATTCATGTTTGTCTTGAATAATGGATTGAAGTCCCAAAGGTGCTTTTTCAAGAGGCAACTGGACTTTCTTGTTTTTCTTTGAAGACGTTTCGCTTCTCATCCAAGAAGCTTCTTCAGATCTGACTGGATGGTGGGGAATGGAAGGATTTATACTCCTTGCAGACAGCTGGTCATTTGCCTCCTTTTAGAGAGTCGTTGAGGCCACTTGGAGGTTCACCTGTGTCCTCTGGGTCACCTGAGAAGTGCAAATGCATGTGGATCCTTCGACTGACGTATTTTCTCTGGTTGCAAAAAAACTTTTCCAGCTGTATCAATCATACTACATACAGTATTCTTTGGCCAATGGATCTCAGTGGAAGGTGATACAATTGTGGGAAGAATCCAAAGAAAGAAATATTTTGGGAAATATTAAAAAGGCAGAATATATTTCCCCAAAGGATTTTAAAGGCAGACCCCCCCCCCCAAGTCTTTCTGCCCCAAACAGAAACCAGGTCTGCAGAAATGCAGATGTGATGATCTTGTCAGAAAGATTAGAGCCAGGAATCTGGGATTAAAAAGACAAAGATCCCTAGAATCAACAATCCCTCACATCAAAAAATCCAACAGTCATCAGCCACAGCTCCAGGGAAGCAGGATATGACCTTTGGGACATAATAGGATTAACCCATCACCATCAGAATACCAGAAAGGCACACTCAGACTCAGGTCAAAGTTCATGCCACAGGAACAACTCCAAACAAAAGCCCAAGAAGGTATAAAAACCCACCACTCCCTACTACATATGGTCAGTTTTTTTTCCAGAGCCATTCTTTCTGTCTGGCTCTCCTCTTCAATAAACTACAACCTTCTTTCTAAAGCAGTCGCCATGTTGTTTATTCCCGGCTTGGACTGGATCCTGATGAAGATTTTTCCTTCAACACAATAAAGGAAACTGAACAGTGCGTTAAATGTGGTTGGCAGGCATTCAGCTAGTTAAGCATAATTTTCAAGAACAACCTCCCCTCTATACCGGAAGAGAAAAGTTTTTGATCAGTGTGTACTACCTGCTCTAACATATGCCAGTGAAACATGGACACTAACCTCACAATCGATGCAAAAGCTAGGCATGGCGCAAAGAGCCATGGGAAGATAACACGCTTGGCATCACAAGAGAAGATAGAAAGACCCGCACATGGATTAGAGGACAAACGAAAGTATACAATATCATCAAGAGAGTCAAAGAATTGAAATGGAAATGGGCTGGTCACATAGCAAGACAAACTGAGGGCGGTTGGATCAAGGCAGTCACAGAATGGATCCCACTTGATCAAAAGCGTCCACAAAAGCGATCTAAAACAAGATGGATCAGCAAATATAGAGGGCCCAGTTGGCAAACGAAAACTCAGGACTATATCGATTGGAAACATGTGGAAGAGGCCTTCATCCTGCAGTGGATAGACCATGGCTAGGATGATGATGGTGATGATGATTCTATTCTATTCTATTCTATTCTATTCTATTCTATTCTATTCTATTCTATTCTATTCTATTCTATTCTATTCTATTCTATTCTATTCTTCATTCCATTCCATTCTATTCTATTCTATTCTATTCTATTCTATTCTATTCTATTCTATTCTATTCTATTCTATTCTATTCTATTCTATTCTATTCTATTCAATTCATTCCCTTTTGTTGAGTGGGTTTTTTTCTTCAAGTGTTGTTTTTCTGTCTACTCTTTTCCCCCAGTGACTTTCTTTTTTGCTATCCTATCTTTGAAGATTAGGTTTTAGGTTCAACTTTTCATCTAATTTATTTTTGTTGATGATGACATGGTTGAAATCGCTTTTCTGATCCACCTGAATCTCTTACGTACGAAGTTTTGGAGCATCTGGAGCCGGGCTATTTTCTCAATCTCCACTTCTATCGTGACTTTCCAGGTGACAACACCCACCTGTGTGCAATTTGTGCATTAATAGCCCTATGAATGGGTAAGTGGAAGTCTTTACTTATTAAAACCTTGAGAGAGGCAGCTCATAGGGCAAGGATGAAATATGAACTCTCTGATTGCTAAGTCAATTAAAAGGTCAAAAAACCCCTTTGAAGCTGAGGCTAAATAAAACCACAAATAATTAGTGTCATAAAGGGGTATACCTGATTATCCTGTCTGTCTCATTACCTTGAAGTTATTAAGAACTCTGGTTGTGTAGCTGTGTAATTGTTGAGAATTTAATCAGTGTCTTTTTTTTTTTAAATAAACCTATTAATTATGCTAACCTTGATAGTTGTGTTTTAATGTACACCATTCTCTCCAGCCAATTGCATACATCAACTGATGTCTCTGACCTTCCCTAATTTAATTCTTATGTCATATATTGGGGTTTTGTTGCACCCACCACACTGGAAATTACTGTTTTATCAATGTGTACACCCCAAGTATAATCTCGGCCATTAGTTTCATGGGTGCAGAATATCCATTGATCAAACAAGCGAAGGCCAGAATTTGACAGACACGGTAATATCAGATTTGCAAGCACAAGAGAGAGAAGCAACCTGGAATTAAGGAGAAACTTCCTGACAGTGAGGACAATCAATCAGTGGAACAGCTTGCCTCCAGAGATCGTGGGTGCCCCATCACTGGAGGTTTTTAAGAAGAGACTAGACATTCACCTGTCTGAGATGGTATAGGTTCTCCTGCTTGAGTGGGGGGCTGTACTAGAAGACCACCAAGATTCCTTCCAGCTCTATTCTATTCTATTCTATTCTATTCTATTCTATTCTATTCTATTCTATTCTATTCTATTCTATTCTATTCTATTCTATTCTATTCTATTCTATTCTATTCTATTCTATTCTTCATTACTCTACTCTACTCTACTCTACTCTGCTCTACTCTACTCTACTCTACTCTACTCTACTCTACTCTACTCTACTCTACTCTACTCCACTCCACTCTACTCTATATTCTATTCTATTCTATTCTATTCTATTCTATTCTATTCTATTCTATTCTATTCTATTCTATTCTATTCTATTCTATTCTATTCTATTCTATTCTCCAATGTCTATTCTATTCTATTTTCCAATTTCTATTCTATTCTATTCTATTCTATTCTATTCTATTCTATTCTATTCTATTCTATTCTATTCTATTCTATTCTATGCTATTCTATGCTATTCTATGCTATTCTATTCTATTCTATTTTCTATTCCATTCCATTCCATATTTTCTATTCTATTCTATTCTATTCTATTCTATTCTATGCTATTATTCTATGCTATTCTATTCTATTCTATTCTATTCTATGCTATTCTATTCTATTTTCTATTCCATTCCATTCCATATTTTCTATTCTATTCTATTCTATTCTATTCTATTCTATTCTATTCTATTCTATTCTATTCTATTCTATTCTATTCTATTCTATTCTATTCTATTCTATTCTCCAATGTCTATTCTATTCTATTTTCCAATTTCTATTCTATTCTATTCTATTCTATTCTATTCTATTCTATTCTATTCTATTCTATTCTATTCTATTCTATTCTATTCTATTCTATTCTATTCTATTCTATTCTATTCAGAAATGGCCACCTGCAGCCGATGGATTATGAGCTAGGGCATATAATTGAGCTCAGGGCCATTGCTCAGTCTGGATTCATGTCTGTTTATCAGACTTAAATTGTAACAAATATGACGAGTTGGAAAGCGAGAACTCCAGACTGGAGTCGTTTTGAGCAGTTGTTTGCTCATTCATCAGGGTTTGTATAATTCATAGGGCAAGATGTTCCGCATTTATTTATCCTCGGCTGACACATCCACTGGGAGGCTTGGAACAACATCCTAAGTGCTTCCCCTGGCGATTTTTCCACGGGCTACTTCCTCACCCAATTATGAAGCTATAGCATGTCAAGGCTGAGTTTTATTAGCAAGTGGAGATGAGCTATACATCGGCCTCAGTAATTTCTCCTATACAGTGAACAGTTTGTTTTTGTTCTATTGCCTTTAGGTGTCTTCGGCAATTTGGCATCACTTCCGCGTTAATCAGAAATTTGGGCTGCCCTCTAAGGAACGCCACCAGCTTGACTCTGACTTTCCCGAGGCCAAGAAACATGCTTTGAATTGACATTGCTAGTGCTGGAGATAACAGAATAGAATAACAGAATAACGGAGTTGGAAAGGACCTTAGAGGTCTTCTAGTCCAACCCGTTGCTCAAGCAGGTGAACTTTTCAGACAAACGGCTATCCAATCTCTTCCTAAAAGCCTCCAGTGATGGAGCATCTGTAAGGTCTGCGGGCAAGCTGTTCCACTGATTAATTGTTGTCACGGTCATTGTTCTTAATTCTAGATTGGATTTCTCTTGGATACGTTTCCATCCAATTGTGTTGGATTTAAATTCGATAATGCCCAAGAACGTAACTGATAGGGCTTGTGGGAGTCGAATTCCAAGGTGTCTCAAGGGCATGAGTGTGAGGAAGGGCAAATAATATATTCTTTCCATGCCAGGAGAGCCATGATTTTATTTTATTTTGGGATGGAGACTATACTAACATAACTCTTAAACAGTTGGTAGGGCATTTCAAAGCATTCCATTCATAAAACTGCATCTCTTGGTGAAATAATAAGAATATTCCTTGGAAAAAACCAAGAACATTTTTTAGTTGAGAGAATAATCACCTCCTATCCTCCCAAATCTAGTCATAGCTAATGTTGCACATACAATGCTGAAATATACTGTAGACATTACCCTATATTCCACAAGTTTTAATTGGGTGGGAAAAGCCATGATTAGGGGGCTGGAGGCTAAAATATATGAAGAATGGTTGCAGGAATTGGATAGTTTAATGAAAAGAAAGAGTAGAGGCAACATGATAGCAATGTTCCAATATTTGAGGGGTTGTCACAGAGAGGAGGGGGTCAACCTATTTTCCAAAGCACTAGTGGGCAGGACAAGAAGCAACAGATGGAAACTAATCAAGGAGAGAAGCAACTTAGAACTAAAGAGGAATTTCCTGACAGTGAGAACAATTAATCAGTGGAACAATTTGCCTCCAGAAGTTGTGGGTGCTCCATCACTGGATGTTTTTAAGAAGAGATTGGACAACCATTTGTCTGAAATGTTACAGCTTAAGCAGCAGTAGAACTAGAAGACTGCCAAGATCTGCTCTAACTCTGTTATTCTGTTATTCTTTCTGAAAAATGGGTACCATCACTGAGAAGGTCACACATTATTTTAATAGTACATTGAGTTTGATTTATTTAGCAATAGCAATAGCTTATACTGTATATTGCTTCACAGTGCTTTACCATCCTCTCTAAGCAGTTTACAGAGTCAGCCTCTTGCCCCCAACAATCTGGGTCCCCATTTTACTGACCTCAGAAGGATGGAAGGCTGAGTCAACCTCGAACTGTTCAGGATTGAACTGCTGGCAGTGGGCAGAGTTAGCCTGCAATACTGCATTCTAACCACTGGGAAGGAAGGAAGGAAGGAAGGAAGGAAGGAAGAATAGCAATAGCACTTAGACTTATATACCACTTCACAGTGCTTTACAGACCTCCCTAAGCGGTTTACAGAGTCAGCTTCTTGCCCCCAACAATCTGGGTCCTCATTTTACCAACCTCAGAAGGATGGAAACCTGAAGCAGTAAGTGAGAATCGAACTGCTAACAGTCGGCAGAATTAACCTGCAACACTGCATTCGAAGCACTCCTCACCACCATGGCTCTTTAGTAACATCAGGTCCACATTGTCCAAAACAAAGAACTTTGGGTGATATCTAAAGAGGCTTAGATTGTCTCCCCCAAATCAACGTACATAACAATGTAAAAAAATATATAAAAGGAGGTGGCCAAACTGTATCCTAATAAATAATAAAAATAAAATTTAAAAATCTAACTAAAAAGAAACATTTCAGTAGCTTCTTGGGCATGAGTGAGGGGATCAAATATACTTCTGGGGAAGGATGTTCCATAGAGCATGGCCACATCTAAGAAGACCTGTCTTCCAATCATAATTCCTATCCCTCATATTGGGGTAGGATATTATTTAGATTCTCTCAGGACCAACTGACTGGTACTGTGCCAAATAGGGATTTATACTTTATGAAAAACACTTTGTGAATGGTGTCTAGACGTCTACGGTCAAGTGACAGTAAGATAAATACCAGGACACTAAATTCGCACTACCCTTGCAAACTATTTCTGGAAATTGCCTATTTACTGCTTTGAAGAAGTAAGACATGTTCAACACGACAAGACTGAAAATACACCAAGTTAGCACCTTCAATCCTCAATATAAGAAAATGTAGATAGGCTTTCGTAATTTTTAAGAATTTAAAACAAACAGCAAAAAGCAAGGCTAGGTTTTGGCTAAAGAAAGTTTTAAATGGATTAAGGTGTCAGACAACAGTCCAATGTTGGAAAGATATTAAGCCTTTGTAATCAATGTTAAGGAATAAGTGTACTGTTCGTAGGAGGGAAGAATTGTTTTTTGATATTGGGGACATAAGAATTTCAGCAACTTATAATGGCATTCAGAGATATTTTTTGATGAATTGCATCAGGACTTTGAATCAATAAGGTCAGCTGTGTTTTCTTAGGAACATTCTGTTCCCAGACGAAGACGTTGCAGAAAAAGTTATTCAGCAAACTATATCCAAGAACAACTTGAATCATACAGAATACAGAGTAATAGAGTTGGAAGAGATCTTGGAGGTCTTCTAGTCCAACCCCCTGCTCAAGCAGGAGACCCTATACCATTTCAGACAAGTGGTTGTCCAGTCTCTTCTTAAAAACCTCCAGTGATGAAGCACTCACATCCTTTGAAGGCAAGCTGTCCCCCTGGTTGATTGCTCTCACTGTTAGATTCTCCTTAATTCCAGGTTGCTTCTCTCCTTGATTAGTTTCCATCCACTGTTTCTTGTCTTGCCTTCTGGTGCTTTGGAAAATAGGTTGACCCCCCTCTTATTCGTGGAACCCTTTCAAATATTAGAACACTTCTATCATGTCACCCCTAGTCCTTCTTTTCTTAGACTAGCCGTACCCAATGCCTGCAATTGTTCTTGACGTGTTTTAGTCTCTAGGCCAGCGGTGTCAAACTGGCTGCCCATGGGCCAGATGCGTTATGCCCAGGCCACACCCACCGCAGTTCCGCAAAGGCAAAAAATGTCACGATACGTCACGTGATGCAATCGAGTTTGACACCCGTGCTCTAGGCCCTTAATCAACTTAGCTTCTCTTCTTTGCACTCTTTCTGAACCCCGAAATGATTTCTTTTTGCTAGACGTAACGTAAGAGGTTGCTTAGAATTTCGAAGACATTTTGAAAAACAAGGATAGCAATCATCTGACTGGATTAAAGGGCATCTCAACCTGGCTAGGCTGATTGGGGTCCTGAAATTTGGTAGTCCAAATTGGACTGACGCTTGGCAACTGGCATGTGTTTGTGATGGTGGCAACATCCCCTGGGGTCACATGTTCCCCTTTTGCGTCCTTCTTAAAAACAAAATCCACGGGGGAAGACAGATTCACTTAACAAACGTGTTGCCAACTTAGCAACTGCGGTGATTCATTTAACAACTGTGGCAAGCAAGGTCATAAAATGGGGCAAAAGTCACTTAATATGTTCTATCCCAGCCTGCGTGAGTCCTTGTGAAGCTTACAAGGAGAAACCCCTCTTCCAACAAGCAGGCTGGAACCGCAGGAACTAAACAATCCCCTTTTATTATTCACAGACCTGAGTCAATGTCCAAGGCAAAAAAACACAGTTCACAGAAACTCGATTCCTTAACACAAAAGGTTGCCTTCAGCAACCAGCACCTCCCACATCTTCCCTTTTATTATGCAGCCAAGGCATGGCTTCCTAATGCCTTCTCCTTTGCCTTTGGAGCCGCCCCATTGCATTCCTCTGTCCGACTCTCTTTGCCTGCCGGCGTTTTCGTGCATCCTGGATATCTCCCAGCTGTGATTCATCACTGTCCAACTCAGACTCCCAGCACAGCTGTGTCTCAGCCTGAGCGCGAGTAGAGGGGCCAGGCTCCTCATCAGACTGTAAGTCTTGGAGCTCCTCAGAGCCTTCCTCTGATTCTGATGTCACTCCAGGCCCCTCCTCTTCCTCCTCTGATTCCTCAGACTCAGCTGCCTGGCCCACTGGCTGACGAGAAATCACAACATAATAAATGTTTTGCTTAGCAATGGAAATGTTAAGGCTCAATTGTGGTCATAATTTGAGGACTTACCTGTACTGATATAAAACATATGGTAGTACCAAATATCTAATCTGGAGACAAATGAAATATGTAAGATCCTGGCAAAGACATCCATCTCTAAGAATCGCCACAGCAGACACTTCTGATTATGTACTGGAGGTTTGCTTCCTGTATTTATTTCTTGTGTTTCCTTCCCTAAAACTACCAATTGTTCTTCAAAATCCCACGGACTTATCTTCCTGTGGCATTGGCTTACTGTATTTCCAAGCAAATTTTACAGTGTTACCTCTTCGCGTAAGGACACAGCTACGGCTGGTCAGCGTCAGAACCGACTCAAATAAGTGCTGAGATGATTCAGATGTGTGACAAAGGTAACAAATTGCACAGCAGTGTGTAGCCTGACTCTATGAAGAGTCTCGCTCAGGCTCAGTTTGTATTGAAGCTATTGACAACCCCTGCTCAGGCAGGAAACCCTATACCAGGGGTAGGCAACCTTGGCTCTTTTATGACTCGTGGACTTCAACTCCCAGAATTCCTGAGCCAGCATGGGGGAACCATGGGCCCTTCATGACTCTTGGACTTCAACTCCCAGAATTCCTGAGCCAGAGTGGGGGAACTATGCCCCCTTCATGACTCGTGGACTTCAACTCCCAGAATTCCTCAGCCAGCGTGGGGGAACTATGGCCCCTTCATGACTCGTGGACTTCAACTCACAGAATTCCTGAGCCAGCATGGCTCAGCTTGGAAACCTCTCCCTTTCCCCTCAGCATGGCTGCCTCAGGAATTCTGGGAGTTGAAGTCCACGAGTCATGAAGGGGCCAAGGTTGCCTACCCCTGGCCTATACCATTTCAGACAAATGGCTGTCCAATCTCTTCTTAAAAGCCTCCAGTGATGGAGCACCCACAACTTCTGGAGGCGAAATCAATGGTGGGATTCAAATATGAGAACAACCGGTTCTCTGTGTGGATGCCGCTTTCGGAAGTCCATTCTGGGCCTGGGCCAGAACTCAACAAGAAATTAGCTACCAGTTCTACTGAACTGGTGCGAACTGACAGAATCCCACCGCTGGGCAAAATCTTTCCACTGGTTAATTGTTCTTCTAACCAACCTTAGTTCTAGGTTGGTTCTCTCCTTGAACTAAGGAGAAATTTCCCAACTGTGAGAGCAATTAACCAGTGGAACGGCTTGCCTTCAGAAGTTGTGGGTGCGCCAACACTGGAGGTTTTTAAAGAAGAGACTGGACAGCCATTTGTCTGAAGTGGTACAGGGTCTCCTGCTTGAGCAGGGGGTTGGACTAGAAGACCTCCAAGGTCAGTTTGTTATTCCGAAATCATAAAATCCCCAACGAGAAAATTGCAATTGCTGTAATGCTTCTTAGCATTATTAAAAACCAAACAAAAATCTCAGAACCTACATTTCATCTTGGATTTTTTTTTCTACTTTTGATAGAGTGCTTGAAGGGGAAGGAGGAGGAGGGGAGGAGGAGAGGAGGAGGAGGAGGAGGAGGAGGAGGAGGAGGAGGAGGAGGAGAAGGATGACTCAGGAAATTTCTCCTTAGTTATAGATTAGACTTCTATGATCTTCCATGTGTTATTTCTTGTTCTGTACTCAGGTACTTTGGAGAATAAGTCAACCCCCTCTTCTCTTGACAGCTCCTCAAGTACCGGAAGACTGCTATCAGCCTTGAATGAATGAATGAATGAATGAATGAACGAATGAACGAATAAATGAATGGTACAAATATAACTCCAAAGTGCTGGGCAAGATTTAATGTTTTTAAAAATAGAAAATTAACATCTGCACTCTTACAGCAGTTTCATCTATATTGCAGCTGGTAGATTATTATTATTATTTTTTTTTTTTACAAAAATGGTTTAGGAACTTCCTGAAAGTCAAATGACGCTATTAAAACAATTATTACATTGAAGAATCCCCTTGAAACCCAGCTGTACATTTCTTCCTGCCATCTGAAAATTAGTCCTACCAACGTAAAAAAAAAGTGCTTCTGACAGAATATGGGAATTTTGCCAGGTGAAAAAAAACCCAAAATGAAACAAAATGGGGGCATGAGCAGAGTGAAGGGAAATGATTTAGCTAAATTATTGAAGTGGGTTCCTTTTGTGTCAGATTTAACCTGTATTATTGTATATGAAAGAGTGATTCGAAGCCAACTCATGTAACCACAGATATTGCCAAAATAACTGCTTCAAATGTAGCCAGTGCATTGGAGAGAAGGGAAGGCCCATATGGCAATATCTTTATCTGAGATTAAAATAAAAGAAAATAATAAAATAAACTTATTTGAGCTATGACATTCGCTAAGGAAAAAAAATACAAGCCTTGTTTGTGTAGAAAAGAACAAAGGGAGTCCATTGAAAACACTTTTTCCTTTTCATTGACTTAAATTCCATGTTCCATTTTTTTTATTAGCTTGTCAAAATGTAAAATACAAAGAAAAATAAAAATGGTGGGAAAGTAGGAGAGGTAAAAGGGAAGAGGAGAACGTGTAGGATAGTGTGGGAGAAATCCAGAGAAAGAAATATTTTGGGGAATATCAGAAAGGCAGAATATATTTCCCCAAAGGAATAATGGAGAAGATCTTTAAAAAAAGACAGAAACCAGCCCCTCTCCCCCAAGCAGAAAACTCAGCAGAGGCCAGCTTTCAGAAATGCAAATTTAATAATCCTTTCAGAAAGATTGGAGCCTTCCAGTTAGATACTGAAGAAATTAGGAAGACACCCTTAAAATCTCCATACCCCCACTCAAATTCTAAGGACAGGAGACATAATAGGATTAACCCACCAATACCAAAAGGGCACACTCAGACTCAGGTCAAAGTACATGACACAGGAAATACAAAGCCTCAAACAGGAACAGGAAACAGCCTCAAGAACCCCAAAAGGTATAAAAACCCACCACTCCCAGCAACGTGTGGTCAGTCTTTCCCAGAGCCATCTTTCTGTCTGGCTCTCCTCTTCAATAAACTACAACCTTCTTTCTAAAGCAGTCTCCATTTTGTTTATTCCCAGCTTGGACTGGACCCTGATCAAGACTTCTATCAACAATAGAAAAGGAAAAAGACGGAAAAGCTTTGACTTCTGACTCTTTTTAGCGCAATAGAATAAGGTAACAACATACAGCCTCAGCTTTTTTACTTTTACTTAATAATATATACTCGCCGTTTCTATAGCAACCAACCAATTTCATCAGCAAAACCCAAACTCAAAGTTTCATTTGTTTTCCACCTTAAGCACAAAGTCCATAAGCGGTTTCCAAGTGGAAATAAAATTAGGTGTATCTTTTTTTTGATTAAGGCAGTTGATTTAGCCATTTCTGCTAACTCCATCAGGTTTTTTTCAGCCAATCATCCATTGTGGGAATTAAAGTATCTTTCCATTTTTGTGCCTAGAGCATTCTCACTGCTGCCAACATGTTTAACAACAAAATTCCATTTTTTAAAAAAGTTCTTTGTCCATTGACCCTAAGAGAAAAGTCTCTGGTTTTATCTTTATGTTCACTTTAAGAATCTTCTGTATTAAGATGTGGACCCTACACCGGAATTCCCTTGCTTTGTCGCTAGTCCACCAGAAACGGTAAAATGTTCCTTTCTTACATTTACATTTCCAACATGCATTTGAAATACCTTTATACATTTTCGATTCGTTTACTTAAACTGAGTTTTACATTTTTCAAGAGAACTAGAAAACATAGCAAATATAAAGGCCATGATGAAAACTAAGTGAGCCATACCTCCTACCACCAGGGGGCAATATATTATTAAACTAGCCATTTGAGTTCTAAGGGAAATCCTGGAAGGTCATGTTAGTAACTCTTCTATGGTTTTTCATTGACATCACCCTATCCACAAAGATCCTTCTTGTACCTACCAGAAGCTTTTATCTTCAAGCTCTATTTTTTTAAAAAAATATTTAAAACAAATTAAATGGCTTGCATAGAGCAAAGTGCCCCCCTCCAAAATCCCTCTTATTTCCAAGAATACCTTGTGCATCCTATGTGGGAATTCAGAAGGATGTTCAAGAATCCAGAGAACCAGAAGAAGGTTTTGAGAGGGATGATGAAGAAATTAACAAATTGTAGTGGGTATTTCCCCCCTATGTATGTACTCTTTCTTGATTGTTTGCTTCTCATAGAAAAAGGGGTGCTAGAACCTAGGGATGGGGTGAAAAGAGGGATCAGTCTAGAATCCTGACATCGTCACAAATGTACTAAGTCCGAAGTCCCTTGAATTCCATTGACTGTTATCTAAGCAGGTCCTAATCAACAATTGAGAAGATTCCTGCACATAGACTTTAAAGACATGTACAATATAAATGACTTTAATTAATCCATAAGAGTTTCTCTAATTAATGGCAAACAGTCCTTCAAATCCAATATTATATTTTAATAAAAGATTAAATAAAATATCGGTTTTTCAGAGGGATGCCCTACACAGTACCACAGGAGAAGAAAGGTGGAAAATAAAAGTAATTTGAACAAAAGGTTTTCTGATGATTGAAAGGCTGAGCTTGTTAACCTCAAGACTCAATTTCTTTGTAAACTAAGAACAATAGTAGACTTACATTGCTATAAAAATAATACTAGACTCCACGAGGCCTGCTTCTTAACATATAAATTGAAAAGTCAGCTTTGATCTCTGCCCCTGTTTATGTTAGTTTTCCACCTGTCCACCATCTGTTTGCAAATACGTTTACAAGACAACTAGTGGTTTTAACCTCTATTTTGTTGAAGGTTTCGTGTCTTTCATTATTGGGGTCAAACTATCCAGCTTCTCTTTTCCTACTCATTGATTTCAGCATTTTGCTCATTGCATTTAAAGTTTCTAGGATCCATGTATGTTTGTTTACACATGGACTGATTGTCCCAAAAGGTGACTGGACTTTGTTTTTCCTTGAAGACATTTTGCTTCTCATCCAAGAAGCTTCTTGTACAAAGAAATCCAGTTGTCTTTTGGAAAAAAAGCACCTTTGGGGCAACCACGATCTGGATGACTGAGAATCCCCATAGACATATGGATTGATTGACACTCTGTAAGCAGTCATAGATACAACCCTGATTATAGTACTGTAAGTATCAGCAAAGATTTTGGGGAAAAAGGTTAAAAAATCCAATTTGGATTATTGCAAAATTCACTTAAAGACATGTTTTAAAGATCTGAATAGCCCAAAACAATACACGACTATGTGCTATTGATACTGTGTATGTAGACACATTAAAAGGTGTGTGTTTGGAGTGATGCCATGTATTATTTTTTTTTAAATCTTGCCAATTAATTCAGTCTTTCCTTTTCACAGTATATCATATCACCTCCTCCCAAATTTGAGGACAAAGCTGAAATAAGGCCTGGGATACACTGCATATATTTTCTTTCAGGAAAAAAAAAAGTCTTACTGCTTCTTTTTATACCTGTCCTTAAATAAACCTCAGCTTTGAATGTATTTCTCCCTTCATCCCCAAGTCCCACTTTATAAATGATACATTACCTCAAGTAGCCTGGCTTGGTTTTTGCATCTGACCCTTGTAACACTCAAGAGCGACTTTGGTTAGATGCTTGTTTCGTGGATAGCTAATGAGAAATCTCTTGTGACTTTGCCTCAAGCCCTGTGCAAAAATTAGCTTCAGTTCAAGTTCCTTATATCATAGCCAAACCAAATAACCATGTCAATCTTTCTCAAATGAGTGTACTTGGATATTGACACCTTTATGCCTTGCCATGCAGTATATTATTATGATATTTAGAGTCTATTGGAGTTTCAGCACCTGGACAGCACCAAATGGGGAAACCTGTGCAAGATTCTTATCAGGAAGATAAGGATGGCAGTATGGTAGGGTTGTTGTTGTTGTTGTTAGTTGCGAAGTCGTGTCCGACCCATCGCGACCCCATGGATAACGTTCCTCCAGGCCTTCCTGTCCTCTACCATCTTCTGGAGTCCATTGAAGCTCAGGCCTACTGCTTCAGTAACTCCATCCAGCCACCTCACTCTCTGTCGTCCCCTTCTTCTATTGCCCTCAATCTTTCCCAGCATTAGGCTCTTCTCCAGTGAGTCCTTCCTTCTCGCTATGTGGCCAAAGTATTTGAGTTTCAGAATCTGGCCTTCTAAAGAGCAGTCGGGGTTGATGCTTGCTTAGAGGAAGGAGAAGAGAAAGGAAAGAGAAGGAAAGAACCTTAATTACAATCTTTGCTGATATCGGCTGATCTCAGAGAGCTGATTTCAGGAAGCTGAAGAGACGTGGATGGGAGATGACCAGGGAACAACAAAGCTATAGAATAAACAGCAAAGTTGATCCTCAGAAAAAGAGAACGACAAGATATCACTGTATTATTGCCAGCAAAAACCAACCTGGATACGTTTCAGGAGACAAACAAGAGAGTTGAGCTTAACTCAAAGAGCAGTTTATTTATATTGATCCTTTATGGTCCCAATATATTTTCTAATACCTACTCCAAAACATCTGGTTTTTTTTTTATACAGGTAGACCTCGGTTTACAATAGATCACTTAGTGACCGTTCAAAGTTACAACGGCACTGGAAAAATTTCCTTATGACCGTTTTTCACACTTACACCCCACGGTCACGTGATCAAAATCCAGACACTTGGCAACTGACTCGTATTTAAGATGGTTGCAGTGTCCCGGGGTCACGTGATCCCCTTTTGCGACCTTCCGATAAGCAAAGTCAGTGGGGAAGCCAGGTTCACTTAACAGCCATGTTACTCTCTTGACAGCTGACAATGATTCATTTAACAACTGTGGCAAGGAAGGTCATAAAACGGGGCAAAACTCACAACAAATGTTTCACTTAGCAACAGAAATGTTGGGCTCAATTGTAGTTGTAACCAGTGGTGGAATTCAAATATCTGAGCAACCGGTTCTCTTATTTGATGCAGGCCTGGGCCTCTGAGGCCTAGAATGGACTTCCAGAAGTGGCATCCACGCACTTCCGGTGGGCTGTTCTAGGCCTGGGAAGCCTCCTCCAGGCCTCCGAGGCCTAGAATGGATTTCCGGAAATGGCACCCATGTACTTCCGGCGGGCAGTTCTAGGCCTGGGAGGCCTCCTCTAGGCCTCCGAGGCCTAGACTAGACTTCTGGAAGCCAGCCAGGTCTCTGAATGCAGCAAAATTTAGCTACTGGTTCTGCTGAACCGGTGCAAACTGGCTGAATCCCACCACTGGTTGTAACTCAAGGACTACCTGTACTTGAGACAGTTAGGAAATTAACAAGCCTACTTTTTTGTTTGCCTGAATGGATTTCACTAAACTGGCCCTGGGGTGCAATGATAGATCATGATACTCCAGCCTTAAATCAAAAGCCCTGAGTATAATAAGAACAGGCAAAGAAACCCTGAACACACCGAGGAACAAGAGAAGAAAACCCTTTGGGACATGATTGTTGATGACAGTTTCCAGCAGCTGTGATTTTTTCATCTTGTAGTAGTGCCACATCTTATTACACAGAAGGGTTATTGGAACAAGCAAAAAATAGCAATTGGTAACATGGAGGAAGAGGAAGAAAACCACCTTACTGTAGCTCATACAAGTACAATCCACCAATAGAATATCTGACGAACTTTAGTTAAGGATCCATGTCACGAATGCATGGAAAAAAGATTGCAACACCAGCTTTTCGGACCACTATAAACACAATCATGCTTACTCCACTTTCTGGAGAGGGCCTCTGGCATGACATGGCAAGGGGACAGAACGAAAACGGTGGGGTCCTTGGTGCTCACTGAGGTTGGCTGTCTTCTTGCAGATGTTTCATTACTGACTAGGTAACATCAGCCGTGCTGGAAAGGAGTGGGGTTTTGGGAGAGAAGGAGAAGGAGAAGGAGAGGAGGTGATGGAGAATTGTAGGGTCCTTGGTGCTTTCTGAGGTTGGTTGTCTTCTTGCAGACATTTCATTACCCAACTGGGTAACATCGTCAGTGCTAGAAAGGAGTGGAGTTTGTGGAGTGGAGGAGGAGGAGGAGAAGGAGGAGGAGGAGTGGGGTCCTTGGTGCTATGTGAGGTTGATTGTCTTCTTGCAAATGTTTCATTACCAATTAGGTAACATTGTCAGCCCTATAAGGGAGTGGGGTTTGCAGGGAGGAGGAGGAGGAGGAGGAGGATGGGGTCCTTGGTGCTGCCTGAGAAGGGAGGGGGTTTGGGGAGAGAAAAAGGAGGAGGAGGAGGAGGAGAGGAGGTGGTGGAGAATTGTAGGATCCTTGGTGCTCTCTGAGCCTGGTTGTTTTATTGTAGATGTTTCATGACCCAACTAGGTAACATCATCAGTATAAGAAGGGATGGGGTTTGTAGAGACCAGGAGAAGGAGGAGGAGGAGGAGGAGGAGTGGGGTCCTTGGTGCTCTCTGAGGTTGGTTGTCTTCTTGCAGATGTGTCATACACCAATTAGGTAATATCATCAACCCTAGAAGGGAGTGGGTTTTGCAGGCAGCAGGAGGAGGAGGAAGAGGAGGAGGAGGAGAAATTGGCCCCTTCATGCTCTCTGAGATTGGTTTTCTTCTTGCAGATGTTTCATTACCAACTAGGTAACATCATCAGCCCAAGAAGGAAGTGGGGTTTGTGGAGTGGAGGAGGAGGAGGAGGATTATGGTATCCTTTGTGCTCTTTGAGATTGGTTGTCTTCTTGCAGATGTTTCATTACCCTTTGAGGTTGGTTGTCCCCTTGGAGATATTTCATTATCCATTTAGGTAATATCATCAGTGCTAGAAGCGAACAGGGTTTGTTGCAGGTATCTGATGTAGCATCTAGAACCAATGACGTTACCCAGTTTTCATTACCCAACTGGGTAACATCATCGGTTCTAGGTGCTACATCAGAGACCTGCATCAAACCCTGTTCCCTTCTAGCACTGAGGATATTACCTAAATGGATAATGAAATATCTCCAAGGGAAGAACCAACCTCAAAGAGCACCAAGGACCCCCACACAGTTCAGCCCTGAGCTACAAATGTTCTCTTCTGGTTTTCTTTCTTAAAAAAAAAAATATTCTCAGTGAATGCTCATCAGTGCTATTTCATTGAGCTGGAAAGAGATATCAAATGGGGTACCAGCATCTGGGCCCTCTATTCTTCAATACACTCACTGACCTCTCGAATGAAGAGGCGAAGGTGAAAATGGATGAAAACAAAAACAGATCCAAAATGATCTTGAGCATTTGAAGCAAGGGACTGAAAGTAAGAGGATTAACTTTGATGGAGAAAAGGGCCAAGTTCTATACTTTAGGTAACAGAAGTTGGATGCTCAAGCTGAGTACATGAAGTACACATATTAGATAAACTAGAACCAAATCAGAAAAAATGTTTCTTGCCTTTGAGAAAAAAGAAAGGATGGAGATTGTCCATTTCTGCTGTGATGCACTTGATGTATGCAAGCTACTGAGTGACATTTTGCCATTTGCATTAGTTACAAGAGTTGTAGGTAATGAAAATCCATATATATATATATGGATTTATATATATGCTATGTGATTGATTATAGCCAGTGACAAGGACATCTGATTAAAAAAGAACAAGTTCACTGCAGTGGCTTATAAGCTAAAGGAAAATCGCATCCTTGTTATGTGCAGAGGGGAATGAAATTTAAGTTCTGAAGATTAATTGTCCCGCTGCAGTGGTCATTTTTAATTTCTTGTTCTCGGTAGGGGGGCAGATTATGCCACTGTAGCATTCAGCAGGAGAAGGGCAATATGCTTGCAAGTTTATTCCTGAAAGAAGCAGAAGGACCCCAAGATTCATCAAGGAGAAAGCTTACTTGGGATTCTCCAGATGTCCTAAGTCCTTTTTCTGTGAATTCAGAGCCTCATGGAAGAGTCGTCAGATATAGACTGTCCCCCTCAGACAGACTAGATGACTGCTGTTTCTTTGTTTTCCCAATCCCTGGAATGCTGAATTATCCTAAATGAAATTTTAAACCCAGTTGTCATCATGCAGATAGTTACAGGCAGACTCATGCCAAATCCGACAGCCTCATAAGCAGGATGATGACTTCCATCACGATTCAGAGCCGGTTGAGTAGAACGGTTCCTTTGTTCGATCTCAGCAAATGGGGTACTCGTTTATTTGTGCACCACCCAACTCGCTGTCGAGGTGACTCTGAGCAATTCATGAGTAAAAAGCCATGACGTCCTTATGAAAAGGAGACGAAGTTAAAAAGATGGAGAGAGCGCCTTCAAGCCATCAACCAGGCCTACGGTTGTGTACCACTTTTGGATCCCCATTCTAGTTGGCAGAATAGCAATAGCACTTAGACTTATATGCCGCTTCACAGTGCTTCACATCCCTCTCTAAGCAGTTTACAGAGTCAGCTTATTGCTCCCAACAATCTGGGTCCTCATTTTACTGACCTCAGAAGGATGGAAGGCTGAGTCAACCTTGAGCTGGTTGGAATCGAACTCCTGGCAGTGAGCAGAGTCAGCCTGCAATACTGCATTCTGACCACTGCACCACCATGTCTCCTCTTCTCTTCTCTTCTCTTCTCTTCTCTTCTCTTCTCTTCTCTTCTCTTCTCTTCTCTTCTCTTCTCTTCTCTTCTCTTCTCTTCTCTTCTCTTCTCTTCTCTTCTCCCCTCCCATCCCATCCCATCCCATCCCATCCCATCCCATCTCATCTCATCTCATCTCATCTCATCTCATCTCATCTCATCTCATCTCATCTCATCTCATCTCATCTCATCTGTCATCGGTTACCTTCTAGCAGTTTGAAAAAGGATCTTCTGCCAATATTTTAATCACAGGGTCTACTGTTTGTCTTGAGTAACCCAATGCAATTTTTCTTCCCATTCTTCCAAAAATAGAACACAAGACAAACAAACCAAAAGAACCCCAGGTAGGGGTAGAAGTAAAAGGAGAGGTTAATTGCTTCAGAACAATACATCTCAGGAATATGTGCTGCCTTTCTCTGGGATTCATTAATGGAAGCTGCCTTTGCAATTTCTAAGGTGTTGAGTTCAAAGCTTTCATAAGCCTTTGTTTGATGAGAGAAACCAGGGGTCGGAAGTAATAACGTGGACTTTGACCCTCTCTCCTCTAAAGTCTCATTAGATTATTCTGCTTCACGTGTCTCCTACATGAGAGGCAGACGAATGAGTTTATTTCCCAAGAGAGGATTAAACAACACCCATACCTACAGTATCTGATGATTATCTAAAGTAAACATTAAAGAGAAAAGAATATTTAAATTGGGTTTACCCAGGAAAAAGAATCACAGAGATGAAATATTGTGATTCATAATAGGGATTACTACTGTATTATGATTGACAAGTGACTCTGGCTGCTAACAAATGGGTTAAAAACAACCACGTAAGAAGAAAGCTAGAAAGAAAACAATCACAGCAATAAAAACACTGTTTCAGAAGTGACACATGTTACTTGATAGATTCACTCCATATCTTGACCCAGAATTGTAGGAAGAGCTAAATCTTCAGGGGTCTTCTTCTAAACTCATAGCTATCCCTCCATTCTTTCTCTACTCTTGTTATTAACAGAGCAAAAGAATAGCAGAATTGGAAGGGACCTTGGAAGTCTTCTAGTCCATCCGCTTGGTCAAGCAAGTGACCCTATACCAGGGGTAGGCAACCTTGGCTCTTTTATGACTCGTGGACTTCAACTCCCAGAATTCCTGAGCCAGCCATGCTGAGGGGAAAGGGAGAGGTTTCCATGCTGAGCCATGCTGGCTCAGGAATTCTGGGAGTTGAAGTCCACGAGTCATAAAAGAGCCAAGGTTGCCTACCCCTGCCCTATACCATCCCAGTCAAACGATTGCCCGGTCTATCTTTGAAAATCTCCAGTGATGGAGCACCCACAACTTCTAAAGGCAAGCTCTTCCACTGGTTGATTGTTCCAACTGTCAGGAAGTTTCTCCTTAGTTCTAGGTTGCTTCTCTCCTTGATTAGTTTCCATCCGTTGCTTCTTGTCCTGCCCTCTGGTGCTTTGGAAAATAGGTTGACTCTCCTCTTCTTTGTGGCAGCCCCTCAAATATTGGAACACCGTTAAGCACCTCATGATCTTCAAGAAACTCAAAGAAGCATGGAGTGGTGGTAACCTTTTTAGATTCTTTTCACATACACGTTCCTTTTTGGGACTACAATGTGGAACCGCCTCTGGTTTCTAAACATAGTAAGAAAAGCAAGTTGAAAGTTAAAAATAAAATTAAAAAAAAAAAGTTCTTTTTTTTTTTGAAATACCTGCTCAGAGAAGAGGAAGAACATCAAAATGCCCGAAGATCACAAAAGGAAGGAAACAATAGAGCAGCAAAGTCCTTCTATAGCCCCTTTGGTGCATTTTAAACACCGTACGTTTCTTTGTGATCAGATAATAGAATAATAGACGCTCCTGCAGGTGTTACAGGAGAAAGCCAAGCAACTCGTCCCTGTGATATAAAGTTAGAAACAAATACCATCTATTTGCAGACTCAAACAGAACTCGGAGGACAGAATCCCGGGGGAATAAAACTGGGGAACTTGTTAGGATAGTTCCTTGCCAAATTTCCCTTGCTACAGTCAGCCGGAATGGATGAGTCTGGATGCCAAGTAGCACGGCAGCTGCATGAAAAAACCGAATGCCAAAATAAAGTTTCTATTCCTGCACTATAATATTTGCCATATTTTAAGCCACTGGTATCGCTGCATCTCTTCCAAAGATGTTTGGGGCTTTGGGTGCTGGGCAAGTAGGGAAGGAAGGAAGTGACCTAACCGACATCATACGGCATTGTTCAAGTGACATTGATGATGTTATTTGCATCGCTCTCACCATGGAGGTGAATGAGTTCGTTGGCATCATTTACATCACGGTGTCAAAATCTGTGGGTGATGATATATGAGCTGGTACCAGACACCAATGATGGGGCAGAGATGGTAAAGAAGAGGGAAGGGGAGGAGGAGGAGGAGGAGGAGGAGTAGGAGTAGGAGGAGACCACCTTTGGGACACAATCCTATTCTAAACACATTCTTCAAATCAAGAATTGAAGTCCTTATCTCTCTCTCTGGAAAACCATGTTTTGAGATTTGAAAAAGTGAATAAAAATCTAGGAAATCTTCTTCTTCTTCTTCTTCTTCTTCTTCTTCTTCTTCTTCTTCTTCTTCTTCTTCTTCTTCTTCTTCTTCTTCTTCTTCTTCTTCTTCTTCTTCTTCTTCTTCTTCTTCTTCTTCTTCTTCTTCTTCTTCTTCTTCTTCTTCTTCTTCTTCTTCTTCTTCTCCTTCTCCTCCTCCTCCTCCTCTTCCTCCCCCTCTTTCTTTCTTTCTTTCTTTCTTTCTTTCTTTCTTTCTTTCTTTCTTTCTTTCTTTCTTTCTTTCTTTCTTTCTTTCTTTCTTTCTTTCTTTCTTTCTTTCTTTCTTTCTTTCTCTCTCTCTCTCTCTTTCTCTCTCTCTCTTTCTTTCTTTCTTTCTTTCTTTCTTTCTTTCTTTCTTTCTTTCTTTCTTTCTTTCTTTCTTTCTTTCTTTCTTTCTTTCTTTCTTTCTTTCTTTCTTTCTTTCTTTCTTTCTTTCTTTCTTTCTTTCTCCTTTCCTAATTTCGGTAAAGTTAAAGGAGGTCAAGTGTCTATCGATACATTTTCTTTCCTCTTTATTCACACAACCGATGCTGAGCAGGTCTTTAGCAGCCAGGCATCCCTTGGGTTCCACCTAGTTTGCATTCCCAGCCAGCCGACTAATCATGCCCTCTAGGAATCACCCTCCACGTTTCTTACATTTACTGAGGTCTAACCTTGAGTCCACCTTACCTTCAAGGACCGTCTCTGCCAAAGAAATCTCACATTCTCACTCAATCACACTTTGGTCTGTCAGCTATGGCCTTGCCATGGATACTGAGAATATTCATTTATTTATTTCTTCAAGGCCACCCACTTGTCAAGTGACCCCGGCTGGTTTATAAGAGGATGAAAAACAACCACATAGGAAGAAAACAACGATCACCGCAATAAAAACACTGTTTCAGAAGAAGTGTCAAATGTCATTTGGTGGATTCATTCAAAGTCTTGACCCGGAATTGTGGGAAGAGACAGGTCTTCCTGTCTTCCTGGCTTCTACTTAAGCCATGATCTTAGCTTCACCCATTACACTGAGACCTGTTTATTTATTAAATTTCTACACTAACCCTTTTCATTTAAGTGACCCTGATTGATTTAAAACATCTGGCTGGCATGTTAGCTAATTAGAACTACCATTGTTCTTATTTCATTGTATATTACTGATGCAGCCCATAAACCAGGATCCATAATATATGGGTATCACTGCTTCTATAAAGTAATTTAGGCTAAGAAATGTTGATGGTCCAATCAAGCTACATATCTGATCTAAAAGTTGATGAAGATTCAGAATAACAGATTAACAGAGTTGGAAGGGACTTTGGAGGTCTTCTAGTCCAACCCCTGCTCAAGCAGGAAACCCTCTACCATTTCCGACAAATGGTTGTCCAGTCTCTTCTTTAGAACCTCCAGTGATGAAGCACCCACAATTTTTGGAGGCAAGCCTTTCTACTGGTTAATTGTTCTCACTATCAGGAAATTGCTCCTTAATTCCAGGTTGCTTCTCTCCTTGATAAGTTTCCATCCGTTGCTTCTTGTCCTGCCTTCTGGTGCTTTGGAGAATAGCTTGACTCCCTCTTCTTTGTGGCAACCCCTGAGATATTGGAAGACTGCTATCATGTCACCCCTAGTTCTTCTTTTCATTAAACTAGACATATCCAATTCCTGAAATTGTTCCTCCTATGTTTTAGCCTTCAGTCCCCTAATCATCTTTGTTGCTCTTCTCTGCACTCTTTCTAGAGTCTCAACATATTTTCAACATGTTATTCAGTACATTTTCCCTGTTCTCGTGTTCAAACTATATGACTGTTTCCTGCTCATGATTTCCAGTCAGGTTACAGAAATAAAACCCCAATACAAAACTCAATAACCCCCCCCCCATCTCCTGGCTAGAACAATCAGACCAGCCACTTGATGTGGTCCATATCACTCTGGAATGTTGGTGCACCCATATCTTCAACCAACCTAGAACTAAGAAGAAATGTCCTGACAGTTAGAACAATTAATCAGTGGAATAACTTGCCTCCAGAAGTTGTGAATGCTTCAACACTGGACGTTTTTAAGAAGAGATTGGACTATGTTTAGTTAGTAATATATTATTAATAGTATATTGATTATTGTTATTTATAGAATGAAGGATATATATGGGTTAAGTTTTTATTATTATTAGTGACAAATTTATTTACTATAGCTTTTTAGTATTATGTTAATTATGTACATTTAATATGTATACCCGGACGACAGTCTGCTTGCTAAAGCGTTGATTTACTGTTGGGGGTAACCCCATTATTGTATCTATCCCTACCCCTGGTCTAATCCTTGTTTTTTTTTACCCTATGTTATACCTTTACCCACCTTTCCCTTTGTTATTCCCATAAAAATAATAAAATATATTTGAAAAAAAAGAAGAAGAGATTGGACAACTATTTGTCTGATATGGTATAGGGTTTCCTGCCTGAGCAGGGGGTTGGACTAGAAGACCTCCAAGGTCCCTTCCTATTCTATTCTATTCTATTCTATTCTATTCTATTCTATTCTATTCTATTCTATTCTATTCTATTCTATTCTATTCTATTCATTATTCTATTCTATTCTATTCTATTCTATTCTATTCTATTCCTTTCTATTCTATTCATTATTCTATTCCAATTGTATTCTATTCTATTCTATTCTATTCTTTCATTATTCTATTCTATTCTATTCTATTCTATTCTATTCTATTCTATTCTATTCTATTCTAGTCTAGTCTAGTCTAGTCTAGTCTAGTCTAGTCTAGTCTAGTCTAGTCTAGTCTAGTCCAGTCCAGTCCAGTCTAGTCTAGTCTATTCTTCATTCCATTATTCTATTCTATTCTATTCTATTCTATTCTATTCTATTCTATTCTATTCTATTCTATTCTATTCTATTCTATTCTATTCTATTCTATTCTATTCTATTCCATTCCATTCCATTCCATTCCATTCCATTCCATTCCATTCCATTCCATTCCATTCCATTCCATTCCATTTTTTTATTGCTTTTGTCTTTTGATTGCTTTTTGTCCTGCCCTCAGGTGCTATGGACACCCTCCTCCCTGTCACAGCCCTTCAAGTATAGGAAGATGGTTATCAGGTCTCCCTTGAGCCTTGGTTTGTAGTATCCTGGATCCAAGGACAAAGTTGTTTTTTCTCTGGTGATGCACAACTTAAGCATGTAATCAGTTTTAAAAAGTCTAAATGGTAGAATCACCTGCAAGTCCCAAAGGTGCTTTTTTTTTTTTTTTTCAAAAAGGCAAGTGCACTTCCTTGTTTTTTTTTTCTCCTGGAAAACGTTTCGCTTCTCATGCAAGAAGCTTCTTCAGTTCTAACTGAATGGCGGGGAATCATCCCGTTATACATGCGTAATTTAGGTATCTGTTTCTGACCTTGCTTTCTCTCTTCTGCATGCTTTGGAAGGAAATTTCTTGAGGCAGGTGAGTGGAAAGAACCAAGCTCAGAGAACACAAGACACTCCGAAATGAGAAAGGAAAAATGCAATTTATCCCACTTTAGAGAGGCAAGGCCGGAAGGGAAAAGCCAGCCATGAAATGTAGATTAAATGATGATTCGGCAAAGAGGCATGAAATAGAGTATCTGGCATGCTTCTGCCGTTCTGAACCTTTGACGCCGTCCATATTCTGGTTCCGAATATTGGATCGCTGAATTGTGTTGGCCTACAAACGACAGCGCCGCGTAATGAAGATTTTACAAGGAAATGACTAATGGCTGTCATTCGGACCATCGTAATAATAAAAAAATCCCTGCTAAAATGGCATGTTTTTTTTTTAATTCATCCTATTTCACACTCCGTGGCCAATGAGTCAGTTGTTGTAATCATCGCAAGGAAGGGGTAATGTGCAAAAGATGCCATTCTCCATGCTTTTCTAATTATACCGTTTCCCTAAGGCAGACTCGTGTTAACGAGAGGGTCTTTGAAAGGCTCGCAGTGTGCCGTGCAGGACACACACACACACAAATGGAGATTTTTCATGCAAACCTCCTGGTTTGTGTCCCACAGGTGCTTTTTCAAAAGGCAACTGGGTTTTGTTTTTCCTTGAGGACGTTTCGCTTCTCGCCCAACAAGCTTTCGGGGTTTGCGCCAAAAGTAGGGTTTATGGTGATTCTTAATCATCCAGGTCATGGTTGTCCCATGTTTTCTTTCAAAAGGTAACTGGACTTTCTTGTTTTGCTTGAAGATGTTTCGCTTCTCATCCAAGAAGCTTCTTCAGTTCTGACTGAATGGTGGGGGAAAGGAAAGATTTACCGTAGTATTCCTTGCAGTCATCTGTTCGTTAACGCTCCTTCTGAGAGTCATTGAGGCCACTTGGGAGTTTATCTGTGCCCTCAGGGTCACCTGTAGACTGCATTTTTTTTCCTGTAAATCTAATAATAGTAATAATAATAGTAATAATAACAACAACAATAATAATAATAACAACAATAACAACAATAACAATAGCAATATTCCAACTTTATTGTTATTATTATTGTTATTATTGTTATTATTGTTGTTGTTCAGTTGACTGAGGTTCATGTATAATAATAATAATAATAATAATAATAATAATAATGATGATGATGATAACAACAACAACAACAACAACAACAACAACAACAACAATAATAATAATAATAATAATAATAATAATAATAATAATAATAATAATAATAATAATAATAATAATAATAATAATAATAATAATAATAATAAAGTTGGAAGGGACCTTGGAGGTCATCTAGTCCAACTCCCTGCTGAGGCAGGAAACCCTATACCATTTCAGACAAATGGCTGTCCAGTCTCTTCTTAAAAACTTCCAGTGTTGGAGCATTCACAGCTTCTGGAGGCAGGTAGTTCCACTGATTAATTGTTCTAACTGTCAGGAAATTTCTCCTTAGTTCTAGGTTGCTTCTCTCTTTGGTTAGTTTCCATCCGTTGCTTCTTGTTCTGCCTTCAGGTGCTTTAAAGAATAGTTTCGATCCCCTCTTCTTTGTGGCAGCCCCTGAGATATTACAAGACTGCTATCATGTCACCCCTCGTCCTTCTCTTCATATCCAATTCCAGCAACCGTTCCTTGTATGTTTTAGCCTCCAGTCCCCTCATCATCTTTGTTGCTCTTCTCTGCACTCTTTCTAGAGTCTGAACATCTTTTTTACATCATGGTGACAAAAACTGGTTTCAATATTTCAAGTGTGGCCTTACCAAGGCATTGTAAAGTGGTATTAACACTTCACGCGATCTTGACTCTATCCCTCTGTTAATGCAGCCCAGCACTGTGTTGGCTTTTTTGGCAGCTGCAGCACACGGCTGGCTCATATTTAAGTGATTGTCCTCTAGGACTCCGAGATCCCTCTCACAGTTGCTACTATTGAGCAAGGTACCACCTATACTAATCTGTGTCGCTTCTCTTTTGCTTCTTAAAATGTTTCAGACTGACCTTCTTACAAACTCAGACAAGATTTTGGAGTGTGGAGAAAAAAAATGGATCTGAACACTTCAAGCAGGGATTAATTCTGATGTAAAAGGAAATGGAGACAAATGATATTGTGGTAATATTCTGAATTAATTACGGGAAGATTTAAATCCAGAGTTGCCATGGAAATCCTTACAAATGCCCAAAGCTTATCTGTTGGCTTTAAACATGTCTTCGGTGAGATTAATCTGGGATGTAGCAGGAAGTAATCTATTTCAGGAAAATAACAACATAACATAATATGGAAACACAATCGACTTTCCAGTGTAGGATGAAAGCTGATTCTTTTTCTTTTTTTCCCGTTCATCCAAATTGTATTCTCTGCAGTTTTCTTACATGAACAGTGTTCTTCTTTCCGGACCCTTAATCTCTTTTTATTAATAGTATGCAAAAAGTCATGAACATGTGAACTTACTCAGTTCCTTAGGGGGAATGCAAACGCAGCTGAAGTTTTTGTCAAATGACTTATTTTATTTAAAGTAGAAGAAGGAGAAGGAGGAGCTATCGTTTTAAAGAAGATGACCAATGTCCTATAATAAAAGCAAGGCTCCTTTGAGCCAGAATGAAACACATGCAGTTAAACATGTGAAGGCGACATCAGTAAAATAGAAAAATGCTCGTTGCGGGCTGGTTTGTACGGGTAGTCCTTGACGTACGACCACAATTGAGCCCAAAATTTATGTTGTTAAGTGAGACATTTGTTAAGTGAGCTTTGCCCCATTTTACGACCTTTCTTGCCTCGGTTGTTAAGTGAATCACTGCATTTGGTAAGTTAGTAACCCGGTTGTTAAGTGAATCTGCCTTCCCCCCCATTGACTTTGCTTGTCAGAAGGTCGCCAAAGGGGATCGTGTGATCTTGGGACGGAGCAACGGTCATAAGTATGAACCAGTTGCCAAGCATCTGAATTTTGATCAAATGATCATGGGGATGCTACAAAGGTCGTAACTATGGAAAACGGTCATAAGTCACTTTTTTCAGTTGTAACTTTGAATGGTCACAAAGTGAACTGTTGTAAGTTGAGAACTATCCGTTGTCTACTTTTATGCGTTGATACTGTAATGAGAAATAGAATAGAATAGAACAGAATAAAATAGAACAGAATATAATAGAACAGAACAGAATAGAACAGAACGGAACAGAATGGAATGGAGCAGAGCAGAGCGGAGTGGAACAGAACGGAACAGAACAGAACAGAATGGATTAGCACAGAACGGAATAGAACAGAATAGAGAATAGGATAGGATAGGATAGGATAGGAGTGGAGTGGAGTAGAATGGAAGGGAAGGGAAGAGAAAAGAAGAGAAGAGAAGAGAAGAGAAGAGAATAGAATAGAATAGAGAATAGAGAATAGAGAATAGAGAATAGAGAATAGAGAATAGAATAGAATAAAAACTTTATTGTCACTTTAAATGTGCACTAATCAGCATACATGAAAAGGAAATTTCGTTACATTCAGCTCTCTCTCTCAAAAAAGAACCATTTTGCATATCCCCACACACACGCATATATATGACACAGAGAAACATCACAGTCTAGTTCGAATGTATACATATACATGGCGGGGAAAAAAAAAGGAATCCTGAGAATTTACAAGACGGATGACATAAGGAACAAAACTGTTACAGAATCTAGTAGTTCTGCTATAAATACTTCTAAATCTCCTCCCAGAGGGGAGCAACAGGGACAGACCGCGAAGTGGGTGTGTGGGGTCTCTAATGCTCTATTTCAGTGATGGCGAACCTTTTATAGACTGAGTGCCCAAATTGCAACCCAAAACCCACTTATGCATCGTCGAGTGCCGGGTGGGTGTGGCCCATTGGCTGGGTGTGGCCAATTGGGTGGGCATGGCCCATTGGGTGGGCCTGGCTGTGGTGGTAACGGCAGACTGGGTGGGACTAAAAAGTTCAATCAATCAATTCCAACTTTGCAAGATCTTTTTTTTTCCCGTGAGAAGTTGAAATTGACTGAACCTTTTTTTTTTTTTTGCACACGGTGGCGGAGGCCTAAAGTGAAAAGGTTTTATAAAACCCAGCTGAAAGCCTAAGACTGGGGCGACGCGCGCGTGCCTACAGAGAGGGCTCTGAGTGCCGCCTCTGGCACCCGTGCCATAGGTTCGCCACCACTGCTCTATTTAGTGGGTTTTACTCCTTGTAGTTTTGCAGAGGGCACAGCTAAAATTTCTGGATGATCTTGAAGAGCAACCTTTACGTAGATTGTAAAGTTGTAAAATAAATCTATCATGTGGGAACAATATTGCACAATACAGGTTGTCCTCAACTTACAACAGTTTATTTAGTGGCTGTTCCAAGTTACAACAGCACTGGAAAAAGTGACTTAGGACTGTTTTTCACACTTATGACTGCTGTAGCAACCCCATAGTCACGTGATCAAAATTCAGATGCTTGGCAACTGATTCATATTTACGACGGTTGCAGTGTCCTGGGGTTATGTGTAGCAGTTCGCTCATCAATATGGCCCAAAAGGTTGTAAAATCGGGAGTGACTCACTTAAGAAATATCTCGCTTAACAAAGGAAATTGTGACCCCAGTTGTTGTCATACGTCAAGGACTATCTGTACACATGTTTGTTCCTAGGTAGAACAACTGATATTTCCATGAAATAAACAAGTCATAACTATTACTATTACTGTTATTAACCTGAGCGACTCATGCTATAACAGTCAATTTTGCAGAAAAGAAGGGACAGTTCCATTTAATCTAATAATGTTCTGTTTCCTCAGATGCAATTTAATTAATGAAAGTGTCTTCCATACTTTTATCGATAGCCTCTCTGATTAATACCCGTAGTTAGGAATTAGTTTTCAGAAATCAAGTTTCAGCAATTTTATATATATTTTTAAAAAGGGGAGCTGTTAGCTTAGACGTCCTATTGCACTTCTAATTTGCTTCAGTTGTCAGACCTTTAAGAGGCTTAATAATCATATTTTCTTGCTACATAAAGACACTGAAAAATGTGATGGCATGGTGACTAAATTGAGGTAAAGAAAATGAGTCAGGATTCTTGAGAAGTTCTGTCTCTCGTGTGAAATTGAGGTTACTTCATAGCTAAATGAACAACATAGAGCAAATCTGGTCAACAAGAGTGGCGAATATCTGTAGCTCGGGTGTAGGATGAGGGCAGTGGTGGAATTCAGTCGGTTCGCACTGGTTCGGTAGAACCGGTAGCTAAATTTTGCTGAGTTCGGAGAACCGGCTGAATGCACACTGCTTCCGGAAGTCCAGTCTAGGCCTCAGAGGCCTGGAGGCCCACTAGAAGTGCATGGATGCCACTTCCGGAAGTCTGTTCTAGGCCTCGGAGGCCGGGAGGAGGCCTCCCAGGCCTAGAACGGCCCGCCGGAAGTGCATGAATGCCACTTCCAGAAGTCCGTTCTAGGCCTAGGAGGCCCAGGCCTGCATCCAATAAGAGAACCGGTTGTTCTGGTATTTGAATCCCACCACTGGATGAGGGTGAAGGTTCGTTCTCCGAGCTTGTGGGTTGGTTTCCGAACATTTCGTTACCAGGCTGGGTAAGATCTTCAGTCGAGTTTAGGGGAAGACAGTGTTCTTCCGTTCATAAGGGCTTCAGGTGTGGGTGTGTCAAGTGAGGGTCTTGTGATGGGTCATCAGAGAGAGGCTGGTGATGGGTCTTGTGAGGGGGAGGTTACTTCAGATCAGAGTCGTTGGAAGGTGAACTGCTGGGGGGGAGAAGGTCTTGCGTGGGTTAGTTGAGGGTTGCTGCTGTCTACGGTTGGCTCTGCAGTTGATCTGGAGGTATCGAAGGTGAGCAGCTTATCCCTTCACACCTTTAAGCAGTTTAGGCTCTGTAGGGAGTAGGGTAGTTATATTTTTGGCCTAGTCCAGGGGTAGGCAACCTTGGCTCTTTTATGATTCGTGGACTTCAACTCCCAGAATTCCTGAGCCAGCATGGCTCAGCTTGGAAACCTCTCCCTTTCCCCTCAGCATGGCTGGCTCAGGAATTCTGGGAGTTGAAGTTGCCTACCCCTGGCCTAGTCAATAAATAGGTTACATTATAGCTAGGAGCACATGGTCTTTTATGGAGCATGACTGCTGATTTTACTTGTGCTGTAATTGTATACTATTGCTTATTTTTTACAGCTTTACTGGATCTTGCAACTTTGAATAAAGTTTAGATGGTGAATCAGGGTCTCCCTTATTGAATGGCAAGAAAGGTTAACTGCCTGGATAGCTTTCCATAGAGCCACAGGGTTACGGATTAGTGATTCCAGGACAAGTCCAAAACCCGATCTTCTCCTTCCTTCCTTCCTTCCTTCCTTCCTTCCTTCCTTCCTTCCTTCCTTCCTTCCTTCCTTCCTTCCTTCCTTCCTTCCTTCCTTCCTTCCTTCCTTTCTTTCTTTCTTTCTTTCTTTCTTTCTTTCTTTCTTTCTTTCTCTTCTTTCTTTCTCTCTCTCTCTCTCTCTCTCTCTCTCTCTCTCTCTCTCTCTCTCTCTCTCTTTCTCTCTCTCACTCTCTCTCTCTCTTTCTTTCTTTTTTCAAACATTTGCATTTTAAATGCTCTCTGTAATAAGTGGCATATGGTATTTACTTGTTGATGGAACTCCATGCTATTTTTAAGGTGTTTTGATAACAGTTTTATTTTGGTACATCTACATTTCATTTTATCATGAAAAACACAAGCATAATGCTTGATTGTGGTACAAGTTAGAGAATGCATAATCCTCCAAATGTTGCAGAACTCTACAGTAACCCCAACCAGTAAATTGTGAGGGTCCTGGGAACATTGCACAGCCAACATTTGGAGGGCCACAGATTCTCCAGTCACAGCCTCGTGATAGCTTTTGATCTAAACTTGCAATGTCATGCAAAAGGGGCCTATTTCATGAAATGGAGATCATATTTTTCCATTTGTTGACATTTTTGAAAGTGATTACCCTATGTAAACAGAGACACCATCCAGTTCATGAGAAGATTACAATGCTGCTGTCATGGTTCTGTTAGATGAGACCAGATAAATCAGAACTCGAGGCTAGAGGCTTCTTCAAAGAACATGTTTATTGGTTACAAAGTATCGGCACGATCAAAAGTGAAACCAAGTCTGAAATTCTCTCCAAAGAGTTACACTATTACAAAGATATGCAGATGATACCACTCTAATGGCAGAAAGTGAAGAGGAACTAAAGAGCCTCTTGATGCGGGTGAAGCAGAAGAGTGCAAAAGTTGGCTTGAAACTCAACATTAAGAAAACCAAAATCATGGCATCCGGCCCTCTCAATTCCTGGCAAATAGATGGGGAAGAAATGGAGGTAGTGACAGATTTTATCTTACTGGGCTCTAAGATCACCACAGATGGGGACTGCAGCCAAGAAATTAAAAGACGCTTGCTCCTGGGGAGGAAAGCTATGGCAAATCTAGACAGCATACTAAAAAGCAGAGACATCACCCTGCCAACAAAAGTGCGTATAGTCAAGGCCATGGTTTTCCCAGTTGCATGTATGGCTGTGAAAGTTGGACCATAAGAAAGGCTGAGCGCCAAAGAATTGAGGCCTTTGAACTATGGTGCTGGGAGAAGACTCCTGCGAGTCCCCTGGACTGCAAGGCGATCAAAACCGGTCAGTCTAGAGGAGATCAACCCTGACTGCTCTTTTAGACGGCCAGATCCTGAAGTTGAAACTCAAGTACTTTGGCCACCTAATGAGAAGGAAGGACTCACTGGAGAAGAGCATATGCTGGGAAAGATTGAGGGCAATAGAAGAAGGGGATGACAGAGAAGGAGGTGGCTGGATGGAGTCACTGAAGCAGTAGGCGTGAGCTTAAATGGACTCCAGAAGATGGTAGAGGACAGGAAGGCCTGGAGGAATGTTGTCCATGGGGTCGCGATGGGTCGGACACGACTTCGCAACTAACAACAACAACAACAACAACAACAACAACAACATTACAAAGTTAAACAGTGAATCTCCTTTGGAAATGTCAGGTTTGCAACTAAGGAAAGATTTTCTTGGATCTGAATTCCACCCAAAATTGAACTTGTTGACTGCGTTCAGCTCTTTCTTGGGAGCTGACATCCTGCTGATTGGAGTTTCTTAGGTGGCTGTTATCGCACGATTCTGTCCAAGCCAGATAAAAGACTAAAACACAGGCGGTCCTCAACGTACGACCACAATTGAGTCCAAATTTTCTGTTGCTAAACTAGACAGCAGTTCAGTGAGTTCTGCCTCATTTTATCACCTTTCTTCGATTTCTTGCCACTGTTGTTAAGTGAATCGCGGCAGTTGTTAAGTTAGCAACGTGGTTGTTAAGTGAGTCTGGCTTCCCCCATTGACTTGGCTTTTCAGAAGGTCGCAAAAGTGGATCACATGACCCCGGGACATGGCTACCGTCATAAATACATGCCAGTTGTCAAGAATCCAAATTTTGATCACATGACCATGGGGATGCTGCAACGGTCGTAAGTGTGAAAAATGGTCATTCGTCACTTCTTTCAAGTGCCGTTGTAGCTTCGAACAGTCACTAAACGAATGGTTATAAACCAAAGATTACCTGTACAGTCAGTGGGGGATTCAAATACCTGAACAACTGGTTCTCTTATTGGATGGAGGCCTGGAAGTGGCATCCATGCGCTTCCGGTGGGCCATTCTAGGCCTGGGAGGCCTCCTCCAGGCCTCTGAGGCCTAGAACAGACTTCCAGAAGTGGCATCCCCGCACTTCCGGCAGGCTGTTTTAGGCCTGGGAGGCCTCTTCCAGGCCTCTGAGGCCTAGAACGGACTTCCGGAAGTGGCATCCATGCACTTCTGGTAGGCCATTCTAGGCCTGGTAGGCCATTCTAGGCCTGGGAGGCCTTCTCCAGGCCTCCGAGGCCTAGACTGGACTTCCGGAAGCAGTGTACATTCAGCCGGTTCTCCGAACTCAGCAAAATTTAGCTACCGGTTCTACCAATCCCACCATTGTGTACAGTCCTCAGTGAATTTCCAGTGAATGATGACTCTGCTATTTACCTTCTACTGGAGCCCATTTCGCTATGAAAACCAGAAGGTTGCCATAATCTATTAAAAAATGTTGATTTAAAAAAAAAAAAAAGTTAGGAACTGCACAATATACCCCATTGTGGCATTCTGAGATTTGTAGGAATTTTTTTTTTTTATTGCATGTTGCATTCCTTGCAGATTACACAGATTGGAAAGAAAGGATAAAAATTCACAAAGTGAAGCTAGGGTTTCCCACCCCCTACTGGTGCTGTGCACTTTCCAAACACAGCGAGAACCGAAGAGTAATGTCCCTCGTCTGTATAAATTCTGTGGCTCTGAGTAATTAACAGCAAAGCTCTTGTTTATGATGAGTGAGCTTTTAGAGCAAAGACGGGATATAAATCTAGCCAATAATTAGACCAATAAATCACGAGGCGTAAGGAAGTGTAAGGTCCACATGTTTAAGAAAAAAAGCTATTCCGTGACTGAAGAACATCAGGCAGAGAGGGAACACGTAATAAGGAAGCACTGTAAGACGGGTTGCTTAAATTGACGGACTTTCTCAAACCATCTCCACGTCAGAGTAGACCTCCATCTGTCAATGAAGTTTCAATATGGTTACCTATTTTAATTTATTAATTTCTACATTGCCCATTTCATTTAAGTGACTCTATAACAAATATGATTGTATTTATGATTAGGGGACTGAAGGCCCCTAATTAGAATAGAATAGTATAGTATAGACTAGACTAGACTAGACTAGACTAGACTAGACTAGACTAGACTAGAATAGAATAATGATAGACTAGACTAGACTAGAATAGAGTAGACGAATAGAATAGAATAGAATAGTATAGTATAGTATAGTATAGAACAGAACAGAACAGAACAGAACAGAACAGAACAGAACAGAACAGAATAGAATAGAATAGAATAGAATAGAATAGAATAGAATAGAATAGAATAGAAAAGAATAGAATAGAATAGAATAGAATAGAATAGAATAGAATAGAATAGAATAGAATAGAATGGAATGGAACGGAACGGAACGGAACGGAACGGAACGGAACGGAACAGAATAGAATAGAATAGGATCAAATAATGATAATAGGATAGGATAGGATAGGATAAAATAATGATAGAATAGAATAGAATAGAATAGAATAGAATAGAATAGAATAGAATAGAATAGAATAGAATAGAATAGAATAGAATAGAATAACAGAGTTGGAAGGGACCTTGGAGGTCTTCTAGTCTAACCCCCTGCTTAGGCAGGAAACCCTATACCATTTTAGACAAATGGTTGTCCAATCTCTTCTTAATATGAAGAACGGTTGCTGGAATTGGGTATGTCTAGTCTAATGAAGAGAAGGACGAGGGGGGATATGATAGCAGTGTTCCAATATCTCAGGGGCTGCCACAAAGAAGAGGGAGTCAAGCTATTCTCCAAAGCACCCGAAGGCAGGACAAGAAGCAACGGATGGAAAGTAATCAAGGAGAGAAGCAACCCAGGACTAAGGAGAAACTGCCTGACAGTGAGAACAATTAACCAGTGGAACAACCTGCCTCCAGAAGCGGTGAATGCTCCAACACTGGAAGTCTTTAAGAAGAGACTGGACAGCCCTTTGTCTGAAATGATACAGATAGTTCTTGACTTAACAACCATTCATTTAGTGATGAACTACACCGAAAAAAGTGACTTATGACCGTTTTTTACACTTACGACCGTTGCAGCATCCCCAGGGTCATGTGATCAAAATTCAGATGCCTGGCAACTGATTCATATTTATGACGGTTGCAGTGTCCCGGGGTCATGTGATCATCTTTCGTGACCATTCAAGTCAGTGGGGAAGCCAGATTTACTTAACAACCACGTTACTAACTTAAGAACTTCTGAGATTTATTTAACAACTCTGGCAAGAAAAGCGCAATGGGGAAAAACTTACTTAACAGATGTCTCACTTAGCGACGTGGTCGCTAAGTCGAGGACTACCTGTATTAAGAAAAGCTCTTTTAACTAAAGTATCCAAGTAAATGAGCATTCTTAATATCAAGAACCCTCCTTCTCTATTTATAGGTCCACACAGTAACCTGCCAGTATGAAACTTGTTAATGTTTTATTAATTAGCACTACACATAATAAATCATATTTCATCTCTAAAGGAAATAACACTCCATTCCCTCCATATCTGTTTATTAGAGGATGCAGGACTTTGGGACAGCTATTACCAGGAAGCAATTTAAAAATGCAATCTATCCCCTGGGATGAATTGTAAAAGTTATTCAAAGTGTTTAAACAGAAAATAATAATAATAATGCACAGTAATAAAGTCCAGACAGGAGAAATTATATATATTTCTCCTGTCTGGACTTATTACTGTGCATTTTTTTTTTCTGTTTAAACTTTTCATAACTTTAAAAGTTATTCATACTTTAATAACTTTTACAATTCATCCCAGGGGATAGATTGATTTCTAGTAATAGCTACACCAAAGTCCTGCATCATATAGTAAACAGATATGGAGGCAATGGAGTGTTATTTCCTTTAGGGATGACATATGATTCGTTATGTATAGTGCTAATTATATCAACATTTCTCCTCTTCTCCTCCCAAATACAACAGATCTTTCTGCTGTTTTAAAACCCGTGTTAATTAATAACTACATAAGGCTACGGAAAAGATATTCAGATGCTCTAGAAACTTTGGAAGCTATGGAAAAGAATTGTACAGGCCATGATTTTATCTGCAACTCTCCGTGGAAGTGAAAGTCGGATTTTTGAAGAAGCAGGATAAAGGGGTGTGAACACTTTGAACATAGGTGTTAGAAAAGTTTTCTGAGAATGCTATGGATAGTGAAGGAAACAAAGAAATGGATCATGAAAGCAAATCAATCTAGAGTTCTCACTTGAAGCACAAATGACCAAGCTCAAAATAACATTCTTTGGACTCATTATATATATATATATATAAAATCTTAGCTCTTTTGAGAAACCTATAATGCTATGAAAGGGATGAAGAAAGATGATTAGCAGCAAGGAACAGTATATGACTCACAGAAGTGAGACATGAAGGACCAGGTTAGGACAGATAATCCCGGGATAAAATCTACTTATGTGGTTGCTTAGAATTGACATCAACTTGATGGCCAATCAATCAATCAATCAATCATTAGTTTTAAAAGGGAATATAGTCATTATGTTTACATAGTCGTATGAGTTGACCAATCAGAGCGTACAAATTTCTAGTGTTTTTAGGATATTGTGAAAGCCACAAACAAGGAGCTATGACGACTTACACCTTGTAGGAAGAAGTAATTTTTTTAGCACTATGCATGAAAAAAATAAGGTAAAAAAATACACAAGAGCTGTTCTTTAGTGCATGAATGCTCATGATTAAAAGCTCTGAAAAGTTCAAAGATCCAGTTTGGTGTAGTAATTAAGACATACAGCTAGAATCCAGGAGACTGTGAATTCTAGTCTCATTTTAGGCACCAAGCCAGCAGAGACCTGTTGAGGATGCTGCCAGGAGCTGTTGTCATGGTTCTGACAGATGAAACTCTTCAAAAGAACTTTGAGGCATTGTTTACCTTAAAGAATCTTTTATTTGAGAAACAAAGTATCGGCACTATATAGTCGAAACCAAAAACTAAATTCCCCTCCCTTGGATACAAAGTAACAAAGCACAATTCCCTCCTCCAATAAACAGTCATAAATCACATTCCCCAATTAGCTTGAAGCACGGGCTTTCTCCCCAGCTCTCCAGCCCGCCAAAACTCTATCACCTCTGGGCCCAATGACCTTGGGTTCCCACGGCTGAGTTATTATTGTTATGACTAGCTGGACTCTCATCCACATTCCCCCTCCCAGTATCAACTAACTCTAAAGGCAACAGAGGAAAATGGCTGCATTTCCATCTGTTGTCAAAGCAAGAACATCCGATGTTAGCAGCGTTGACATCCTGACACTATTTTGAAGACACCAAAGAAATAAATAAGATATGAAGCTTTTACAGGAGGCCCTAACACAGGGTGATCTCTGTTCTATCATTATCCAAGGAGATAACACAACACAAAGTTGGAGTCGCTGGCATTTTCTTATTCAGCCTCAATGTGGCATCCAGCAAACTTACAGGAAGTCCATTGCTTTGCAGACATGAATTCACTTTGCCTTGATTTGTAGAAGACATCTTTGAAAGAAACAGCTCTTTAGGAGGGTGTTCTAAAATTGTGACTGAACTTCTATACTTGGGAGGGAGAAAAGATTTAATATATATCTGGGCATGTCTGAGATATTTGTGTCTCATGTTGAATGGAAAGAGACTGCACATTTGCTATATATTTTTTTTCAATAACACCTGCAGGCTATACAAAACAATGACTCAGATTCATGGGAATATATTAACTGTGCTGCTATCAGTTTTTTACGTCAAAAGTTTTTGACAGAAAGGGTTTCAGGAGAAGTTAGCCTAGTCTAAAGAAAAGAAGGACTAGGGGTGACATGATAGCAGTATTCCAGTATTTGAGGGGCTGCCACAAAGAAGAGGGGTCAACTTATTTTCCAAAGCACCAGAAGGCAAAAAAAGAAACAATGGATGGAAACTACCCAAAGAGAGAAGCAATCTGGAATTAAGGAGAAACTTCCTAACAGTGAGAACAATCAACCAGTGGAACAGCTTGCCTCCAGAAGTTGTAGGTGCTTCATCACTGGGGTTTTTTAAGAAGAGACTGGACAGACACTTGTCTGGAATGGTATAGTGCAGGGGTAGGCAACCTTGGCTCTTTTATGACTCATGGGCTTCAACTCCCAGAATTCCTGAGCCAGCCATGCTGAGGCGAAAGGGAGAGGTTTCTAAGCTGAGCCATGCTGGCTCAGGAATTCTGGGAGTTGAAGTCCACGAGTCATAAAAGAGCCAAGATTGCCTACCCCTGGTATAGTGTGTCCTGCTTTAGCAAGGGGGTTGGACTAGAAGACCACCAAGGTCCCTTCCAGCTCTATTCTATTCTGAAATGTTGATGGGAGAATTTTAATTAGCCACAACTGCAATAGATTTTGGGGTTTAGGCCCATTGTCCTTTGCAGCTTGGATCTTCAAACCTTCCGCATTAAAATGTCAGGACAATTATGCAGTAAATCATCTAGGAAGTTCATAAACTTAAAACAAATCTTCACTTGGGACTCAATAGGCACCAACAAATTCCACTCTACTTTGGGGCACATACGTCACACTTGAAAATAAGAATCATTTAAGCATCCTAATCCATATCAGTCCGTATCTATTAATTTCTAATTTTCAAAGTGACAGTTTGCTTAGGGTGCATCATGTTGAGCTAAGTCTTCCGATAAGAAAACTGGAATAATGCATATTTAAAGAGGCCAGAGGTACAAAAAAAGAGTGGAGATGGTTATGTAGAAAATAAGTACCACTGCATTTTATAAAAAGCCTTTGAAGATAGCTCAGGCAGTGCTGTAAGGCTGAACAGCAAAATTGATTCTAAGCATTATGCTAAAAATATTTAGCTAAAGGTGATCCAGCTTAGTTTTTATGAAGAGGTTTGTTTTCATCTCTTTTTCACTTAGTTTTGGAAGTTCCAACTAGTTTACATAAACATCCAAACATTCTATTCTATTCTATTCTATTCTATTCTATTCTATTCTATTCTATTCTATTCTATTCTATTCTATTCTATTCTATTCTATTCTATTCTATTCTATTCTATTCTATTCTATTCTACATTCCATTGTTATATTCTGTTCTAAATTCTATTCTATTCTATTCTATTCTATTCTATTCTATTCTATTCTATTCTATTCTATTCTATTCTATTCTATTCTATTCTATTCTATTCCATTCCATTCCATTCCATTCCATTCTACTCCATTCCATATTCCAATCCATATTCTATTCTATTCTATTCTATTCTATTCTATTCTATTCTATTCTATTCTATTCTATTCTATTCTATTCTATTCTATTCTATTCTATTCTATTCTATTCTATTCTATTCTATTCTACATTCCACTGTTATATTCTGTTCTAAATTCTATTCTATTCTATTCTATTCTATTCTATTCTATTCTATTCTATTCTATTCTATTCTATTCTATTCTATTCTATTCTACATTCCATTGTTATATTCTGTTCTAAATTCTATTCTATTCTATTCTATTCTATTCTATTCTATTCTATTCTATTCTATTCTATTCTATTCTATTCTATTCTATTCTATTCTATTCTATTCTATTCTATTCTATTCCATTCCACTATATTTTGGGGTATACGGAATGTCAATGGAAATAAGACTAATATAGTGACAAAATGCACAACAATCAGCCTCAGAACCAATAACAAAAATATCGGACTTTTAGGATCAATCACCGAAAGCTTATTGCTTTTCTGTGGTATATATTTATATATACTACTATAAGCACACTTTGGCATTCTGATCACGATGCAGCATTTGAGAAGAGGTGGTTTGGGACGCACACCTGCAATTTTTTTCCCCTACAAAAAATGTTTCATCTGTTCTTCTGCACAGCAGGGTAGCAAGCCGAGAATGTGATCGCTCCCTCAATTTTTTTCCCGTTTTAAGCAGACAACAGAAAATGTAAGCTATGCTGGCCGGTCGAGCATCACAAGGAAGGTAGAACTACATCAGCATGTCTACAGATTTCTGTTTAGCTACCTGGCAGAATGATGACTGCATGGATAAAACAAGCAAATTAATTACAGAGAAGAAACATTTTATTTTATTTGCCAGAGGGCAGATGTTTTTTTTATTTGTTCTGTTTTCTTTTCTCCTCTCATATTCTAGACAATTCCGAGGCTGACATGGCAACACCTGCTCTCCTTTCTTTCACGTTTGGGTTAAAAATGTTCTCCTCGGAGATATATCCTAATAGAAAATACAGCCATTATTTGGAAAAAAGTGTGCCTGTGGGCTTTTTGTTTTGGGCAACATGTTTGCTAGTTTCAAAAATGAATGCACCTGGCCGGTGCTACATTTGGGGGCTATCAAGAAATCTGTCATCAGAAACATCCTTACAAAACAAATGAGTCACTTTATCGGTGCTCGTGTATCATAAAGGCAACTGCAGTCATTTGGAATCTTACACACTTTTGGTGATTTTATTTTTATTTAAAAAAAAAAATATATCGGTCTTTCTATGTGCAACGGTTGGCTGGCTGTCCAACTGGTTGGAAGTGAAGCTGTTTCTAAATTTCTTTTTCTTTTTAAAGGTTTTATTGAATTTTATAGGGTTAGGGATAAGATAGGGTCGGGGTTGGGGTTTAGGGTGGGGTTGAGATCAGGATTGGGATTGGGACAGGGTTGGGGTCAACATTGGGGTTATCTTCCAGTAACATTTTCAATACTTAGCAAGCAGACTGTTGTCCAGGTACATATATTTAGCTAACAATAGTTAACATAGTAATAAAAGGCTGTAGTAAATATAATAAACAATAATCATAAACAGTATTAATTAATCAATACATAACATTCTTCTTACTAGTATATATTCCAGATAGTAACATATCACATTCGTTTCTCACTAGTTCATTTTCCTAAATTTCTGTCCCTTCCTGTACTTTAGCCACAGCGATGGCTGACGATTTTGTCAAGAGCATGATTAATAAGGCCTCACATTGATGGATTCCCCTTCCTGTTTCCCATCCTTACCAAAAATGCAGGCTCCGATGGCTTTCCCTTCTATGAGCATCTCTGAGGACAGTCGAAAAGAAGAAACAAGAACGTGACGATAGTTCCAGCATTTGAGTTTTCCATCAAAAAAACAAGAAAATGACAGTAGCTCCATCAATACCCCAGTCAAGGAACTACCAACTTGGACAAACAAGCTAACAGTAAACCACAGTCTAACCAAGGAACCACCAAGAACAGTTCCATCTAAACTGACAGGGAAAGCCACTTGAATATAAACAGAGAGCAAACCCTATGTCATGGTTCCAACAAATGGAACTGTTCAAAGAACTTCGAGGCATTGTTTACCTTAAAGAATCTTTATTCAAGTAGCATAACATCGGCGCTAACATAATCGAAGGCAAAAACTGAATTCTCCTCCCCTGAGCACATAGTATCAAAGGACAATTCCCTCCTCCAATTAACTGTCATAAATCACATTCCCCAATTAGTTTGAAGCGCGGGCTTCCCCTCCAGCTCTCCAGCCTGCCAATTCCTTATCATCTCTTATTTCAACAACCTTGGTTCTCACACTAGGTTCAGTGTTATTATGTCTAGCTGGACTCTCATGCACATTCCTCCCCCCCTCCCCAGCATCATCTAACTCTAAAAGTGAAAAGAAGAAAATGGCTACATCTTTAACTGTTGTCAATGCAAAAACATCCGATGTTAGCAGCATTAACACCCTACTTCCTTCTAGCACTGATGATGTTACTTAGTTGGGTAATGAAACATCTGCAAGAAAACAACCAAGCTCAAACAGAGGCAAGTTCCACCATTCTTTTGTCACTTGTGTTGAAAGGAGAAACCTAGCAGATTTCTTAATTTTATCCAGTTGATAGAAAGGAGCAAAGAAAAGGTCAGAATTTCACCGTTCCACTACTGGTCCTTTTCTTCAACTAAAATAAAAGTTTAGTCTTTCATGAAGCTTAGCAAGTTAGTTGAAGGCAACTTGTGGGAAATGGGTTGGGAGGACCTCATCACCATTGCACGTATCAGCCAGGTGGAATGGAGTGATTTGAATCAGGTGGAATGAAACCCAGCGGGTTGGTGGGACTACCCTGTTTACACCCGCATAGGAAGAAACATTACTACTTTTTGATCATCCCAAAAGTGTTTTCTTTCCAAAGGCAACTGGACTTACTTGTTTTGCTCGAAGAGGTTTCACTTGTCCTCCAAGAAGCTTTTTCAGTTCTGAGTGAATGGTGGAGGGTGGAAGGATTTATATTCCTAGCAGTCACCTGGTCATTAGTACTCCCTCTGAGAGTCGTTGAAGTCACTTGAGGCCTTCAGAATCACCTGAATCCTGTAGTCTACAATTTTTTTGGGTAAATCCATTCATACTCCAGCACCAGTCGAACTGAAGATGAAGTTGGGAAACACTGTACTAGATCACTGATATCAACCCACATTAATGACAGCTCAGTGTTCTTCTAATGACCTAAAATTGTAGGTGCTCTTTCTATTATGCAAACGGTACAAAATTCACGGCTGAGATATCTTGCTTATGCCCTTCCATAAACACCTTGGGCTCAATTGTGCTCATAAGTCAAGGGCTACCTGTAGTTTTTTTTTTTACAAGCTGTAGGGGTTTTTTTTACAAGCTGTAGGGTTTTTTTTTACAAACTTTTGCTTCATTTTTTAAATGAACTATGCTCCTTGAAGAGAAATTGCAAATTAGCTTTCCTTCTTCTCCTGCTATGCATTTATTTTGTTCTTATCTAAAAAAATAAGAGCTTACGAACTACGGTGTTAGGTAGGTTTGTCGTAACCCATCTGGCAGACGATTCAGTAAATCCTGGAATGTGGTAATGGATGAGGAGGAACAAGTGTCTGGATAAAGAAATCTACGGTTTAGGTTTGCCATTTTTTAAACTGAAAATCCCATTCAAACCCCAAGGAAACCATCTTATTTTGATGCAGCCTCTGGAGGTAAGCTCCATTATGGATAATTAAGATGTGAGTATCTCTTTTTCTGATCCTATATTAAGCTGAAGTGCTGAAAATAGATTTTTCGGCATTAAGTGGATATTGGCTTGAGCAATTCAAGGAGCAATTTATTTTCTCCTTTTATTATATATATATATATTAAAAAAAGCTCAAACAGACATTGAACAACAAGGCAAAAGAGATTGTAGCATAGAACAATAACAATAACAATAACAATAACAATAACAATAAAGTTGGAAGGGACCTTGGAGGTCATCTAGTCCAACCCCCTGCTCAGGCAGGAAACCCTATACCATTTTGGAGAAATGGCTGTCCAGTCTCTTCTTAAGAACTTCCAGTGTTGGAGCATTCACCGCTTCTGGAGGCAGGTTGTTCCACTGGTTAATTGTTCTCACTGTCAGGAAGTTTCTCCTTAGTTCCAGGTTGCTTCTCTCCTTGACTAGTTTCCATCTGTTGCTTCTTCTCCTGCCTTCCGGTGCTTTGGAGAATAGCTTGACTCCCTCTTCTTTGTGGCAGCCCCTGAGATATTGGAACACTGCTATCATGTCCCCCCTCGTCCTTCTCTTCATTAAACTAGACATACCCAATCCCAGCAACCGTTCCTTATATGTTTTAGCCTCCAGTCCCCTGATCATCTTTGTTGCTCTTCTCTGTACTCTTTCTAGAGTCTCAGGAAGTCAGAAAACACAGAGTGGACAAGACAGACAACACACCTATGTTCTTAAATAAAACTTGAGGCAGAAAACAGTTGAAGATTAAGAGTAATTGATTATATTTGCCAGTTGTAGCTACAGATTCTTTTTTTCTCTCTCCTGCCTTTCTCCTTTTCCAATCATCACGGTGAGTACCTGCAACAACTTTAAAAAAAACTTTTTTGGTGAAACCTGAAATATCAACTATCCCTCACACATTTTATGGATGGTGATGTCAATTATATCACCTACAACTTCTGTTTCTTTCTGGCCTTAATGAAGATCACACATGTAAAAGAATCAATCTTGAAAATTTTCAGTGATAGCGCATGCTGAAGGCAGAGCAAGGTAAATAAAGAAGAACTTCAGGAATTTTTATTTCACAGTTTCATCATTCTGAAGACATATGGATTCCAAGAAAATCGTCTTAGAGTAGTTTAATGTCATAGAGATGTTGAAAGAAAAATCTTCATCAGTGTCCAGTCTAAGCCGGGAATAAACAAAATGGAGACTGCTTTAAAAAGAAGGTTCTTGTTTATAGAAGAGCAGAACCACAACAGCATGTGGCTCTGGGGCAGCTGACCACATGGGGCTGGGATTGGTGGGTTTTTATACCTTTTTGGGCTTTTGTGTTTGGAGTTGTTCCTGTTCCTGTGGCATGAACTTTGACCTGAGGTTCAGTGTGCCCTTCTGGTATTCTAATGGTGGTGGGTTAATCCTATTATGTCCTAAAGGTCATGTCCTGCTTCCCTGGGGCTGTGGCTGATGGCTATGTCCTGTGTTGGATTTTTGGGGGTGAGGGATTGTTGGTTCTAGGGATCTTTGTCTTTCTAATCCCATCAGCGCTAAGCTTCCTGGCTCCAGTCTTTCTGAAAGGATTATCCAATCTGCATTTCTACAGAACTGGCCTGCTGAGTTTCTGGCTGGGGGAGAGGTTTCTGCCTTTTAATATTCCCCAAAATATTTCTTTCTCAAAGGAGGGTGTCTTCCTACAGAGAGATCAATACATCTGATAATCTGATAATGACAGCTAAGTAGAAAAGATGAACTACGAAGGTAAATAACAGAATAATAGGGTTGAGATGTCCAATCTCTTCTTAAGAGCCTCCAGTGATGGAGCACCCACAACAAGCCATTCCTGGTTGATTGCTCTTATTGTCAGGGAATTTTTCCTTAACTCTAGGTTGCTTCTCTCCTTAGTTAGTTTCTATTGATTGGTTCTTGTCTTGCCTTCAGGTACTTTGAAGAATAGGTTGACCTCCCTCTTCTTTGCAGCAGTCCCCAAATATTGGAACACAGTTACCATGCAACGGTCGGAAGTGTGAAAAACGGTTACAAGTCACTTTTTTCCAGTGTAGTTCGTCACTAAATGAACTGTTGTAAGTCGAGGACTGTACCATTTCAGACAAATGGTTGTCCAATCTCTTCTTAAAAACTGCCAGTGTTGGGGCACCTAGAACTTGTAAAGGCAAGACGTTCCACTGATGAATTGTTACCTTAGTTCTAGGTTGGTTCTCTCCTTGATTAATTTCCATCCATTGCTTCTTGTCCTGCCTTCAGGTGCTTTGGAGAATAGATTCTCCCTCTTCTTTGTGGCAACCCCTGAGATATTGGACCACTGCTGTCATGTCTCCCCTCGTCCTTCTTTTCGTTAAACTAGCCATACCCAATTCCTGCAACCATTCTTCATATATTTTAGTCTCCAGCCCCCTAATCATCTTTGTTGCTAATGGTGCTAATGCTCAAAATTCAAATGCAGTGGGGTTTATTTTGAGAACAGCGCACAGATGCAAAATTACGTATGTTTGCAGGTTGTCATTCTCTTTTACCAAGATGCAAAATCACTCTGATGCTATTGTGCAGCCGGCTGACAGGGGGACTTAGAGAAACATGTCGAGGTAAGCAGAATAACGGAAGGAGAGAAATGTTGTTATTAATACTGTTTTGAATTACCTAATCCTGACCTACTTCTGTTATGCAACTCTCAGGGATGGATTGGGGAAAGGTGGGAAGGTGTGACCTTCATGTTCAAATGTGGGTGAATTGTAATCACAACTCCGAGACCAATTCTCATTGATAAACTGCCTTAGGCTGCTGGTAAATGTAGTTCAGTCATACAATTGGTTTTCCTTGGGTTACAGGTAGAGCACAATGGTTGAATGTAGACGGTCCGAATTTCTGTCTTTTCCAGTTAACGGAATAGGAAGAAGCACCCCCCAGAAACTATTAAGAAATTAGTTTTATTATAATAATTATAAAAATTATTATTTAATAATTATTAAACAATTATTATTATTATTTTCTTAATGCCTTGGAACATCAACAGGCTAATGTGGTATGACACAGTATTATCATATGCCAAATATTACTCTATTTCCAATTTAGTGACAGATTGACCATTAGATGCTTTCAGATCATCCTTGAGAGAAAGAGAAAGAGAGAGGCTGTCTCAGTCAGGAGGAGGCGTCAAGTGGGGAATCAGTCTGGAATCATTATGTATACACAAGAGGAAAAATGTCCAACCCTACTCCCCTTGAATGCCATTGAACCTTATCTAGTCTTTCCAAGAGACAAACTGCTAGCCTGGGAAGATTCCTGTGAAACAGGCATTAAGCAATAAAGTAGCTGGTTTACACTCTACGCATATGGGTTAAGAATTAGGGGTTTGATAGTGTAAGAGATGACCAGGCTGAGCCAAGCAGTGGGGTCAAATATGTCATCTGTTTAAAAAGTTTCATTAAGAATCACAGAAAATTCACGAAGACTAAACTTTGGCCACCTAATGAGAAGGAAGGACTCACTGGAGAAGAGCCTAATGCTGGGAAAGATTGAGGGCAATAGAAGAAGGGGACGACAGAGAATGAGGTGGCTGGATGGAGTCACTGAAGCAGTAGGTGTGAGCTTAAATGGACTCCAGAAGATGGTAGAGGACAGGAAGGCCTGGAGGAACGTTGTCCATGTGGTCACGATGGGTTGGACACGACTTCGCAACTAACAACAACAACAAACTTAGAAAGCGACGTTATTCCTAGGAAGTGTTTATGAAGCTACATTGCTTTAGAAAACTTGTCTTCCAATAACCAAAAGACAATTTTCCATCTCAAGTACTTTAGCCCTGCTCCTCTTGTTTCATTTATTTTCGTTAGACACAAATGTGTATTATTTTAGCATAAATCTTCTGTCAAGAGAAGAAGGTTGTCCCTGTGAGACGAATAGAATTTTATGCAGTGTTATCAAGTTTTCATTTCAAGATGGATAGAAGTCCGCAAAGTCCTTTTCTTAAGTGATATCGGGATTTTATGCAAGCTTTACGAAAGTGGAGGCACAAATCCAGTTTAAGCAATTTAATATTCAGGCTACAAGCTAGCTTTCCCAGATTGGAAGAAAATACGAACATAGCTTTCCATTAATATTATCCATTCCCCATTTCTCTTCTAGATGGGTTCTTTTAATTAACTTACCACATTTGAAAATGCATTATTTCAAGGAAGGAAGACAGATAGCTTTCTGCCATTAATGCCTTTTTTTTTTTTTTTTTAAAGAACTGCCAACAAAGCAGAAAATGACTTGCAGCAAATTTCTGCTGATTTTGGAACTGGATGGGGATTTGAACCCTGGTTCATTCAGACTCAAATCAAACCTCCTTGAACTATCTAACATATAGGTAGTCCTTGACTTACAACAGTTCATTTACTGACCGTTTGAAGTTACAACGGCACTGAAAAACGTGACTTATGACCATTTTTTACCCTTACAACTATTGCAGCATTCCCCCATGATCATGTGATCAAAATTCAGACCCTTGGCAACTGACTCATATTTATGACGGTTGCAGTATCCCCGTGGGGGTCACATGATCCCCTTTTGCAACCTTCTGAGAAGCAAAGTCAATGGGGAAGCCAGATTCACTTAACAACTGTGTTACTATCTTAACAACTGCAGTGATTCAATTAACAATGGTAGCAAGGAAACTCGTAAAACGGGGCAAAACTCACTTAAACTCCATGGCATGCCAGCAACCAGTCCGCACAAACAAGCAAAGCCCCGCAGCACACAAAACCACGCACCCCCCGGTCCGCAGAAAAACCTTTCTCCACAGAATCGGTCCCTGGTGCCCAAAAGGTTGGGGACCCCTGATCTATGTGATAGAATTTATGTCATTGCTATGAAGATCGACAGAGGAACTTTCAAGATCCTCTTACCATACCCTACAACAATAAAGATCCTTCCTGGGATTGTTGCCATGCGACTGTCTTAACCTTGTCTACCTCAAAATAGACAAACTATTTTCAACCTATTTTCCAAAGCACCAAAAGCCTCAAGACGAGAAACAACGGATGGAAACTAGCCAAGGAGAGAAGCAACCTAGAACTAAGGAGAAATTTCCTAACAATGAGAACACTCAACCAATGGAACAGCTTGTCTTTAGAAGTTGTGGGTGCTCCATCACTGGAGGCTTTCAAAAAGAGATTAGACAACCATTTGTCTGAAATGGTATAGGGTCTCCTGCTTGAGCAGGGGGCTAGACTAGAAGCCCTGTAAGGTCCTTTCCAACTCTATTATTCTATGTTCTACATCAGGGGTCTTCAAACGTGGCCCTTTTATGACTTGTGGACTTCAACTCCCAGAATTCCTCAGCCAGGCACGCTGGCTGAGGAATTCTGGGAGTTGAAGTCCACAAGTCATAAAAGGGCCACGTTTGAAGAGCCCTGTTCTACATTCAAAGGACTAACTCACATGCAGGATGAAAAATTCACAGTGAAAGCTCTGTCCTTTTTGACTTGCATTGTGGCTGCCATCTTGACCGCTTGACCCTTCCCTACGGACATCTGTACATACATGTTCCAGATAGAGGGTCTGCATATAAGGCAAATGAAGAGCAACTGGAATATGCTATTCTACCCCCAGCTTCCTTGAATTGTTTCACCAGATGTCGGCCCAAGTTATTGAATCTAGCCTTGTAATTCTGGCATTATTCAAATTGAATCATAAGCCAAGCCCAGACGCCATCTGATCCAAACAGATCCCAGAGTTCCCTGCAGGGACCCTCCCCCCCTCTCACCTTTCCTGGGAATCCTACACTGGAAGATGTGATCACTGTATATATGGAAGGCGTGATCACAATACTCTATGAATGCAGCTGAAAACCACAACTCTCTTTTAGCTTGTTATTCCTTAATATTCTTTTATTTTTATTCAACCGTGTCTTACCGTCTATTTTCTGCATCTGATGCTTCATATTCTGAGCCGTTCTATCTCTAAATTCCAGATGCTGATTTGATGGGGAAGAATTAATACCTTTATACTGTTAGTGGATTTCCCCGCATTTTGTCGTTCTCCATCACTGGGAACAAGATGTTAGATTAATGTCACTTGTTAACCTTTCTGGTCCTTCACACTCACAAACCTTTATTTGGCATGTTTCCTAGCTGTTCATATCTTCTCCCAGCCATCCAGAAAAATCTTATGAACATTGCCAAGGAATATGCGGTAAGGAAGTGGTACTAACAGTTAGATCACGTTATCTAAATTGCTTTGAGAAAGGGCAGAGTTAATTTGGGCCTGAAAAATGCACTGGTTAATTTGATTTATGGTTTCCAAAGAGATAAGTCTGGAAGGCTGCAAAATGCAGCTGTGTGGACAGCAATTGGACTGTTTCTCTGACTGCATTAGATGACACTGCCAATTTAATTTACTATGACTAATCCCAGGAAGATTTGAAATTGACATGTTATGGTAAAACTGAGCACAGTTTTAGTAAGAACTGACCATACAATATGACGAATTCCTTTAAATCAGAGTTGACAAAAACGAATGCTTGTAAGTGCATTCATTTGTCTCACATCAGTGGAATGTGTAATGTAACATTATGCCTCTATTGTGGACCTGTCATTTACTACGGGGTTGCTGCTATGATTGATTAAAGTCTACGTTTTTATAGAAGATCAATGTTGATTTAACTTTGGAATGGTCAGGGAGATTAGCATGCAAATGTTTAGGACCTTATGATCAATGCAAATTATCTGCAAAGCAACAATTCAAAAATCTTCACCAGGGGAATTTGGCAGCAATTCTCAAAAGTTGAAATTAAAATTGGAAACATCATCACGCGTGGGAAGCGAATTGGAATTGCTTTGAAAGGAAGTCTCTGGATGGCTGATCTGAAACAAAGGGAATCGTATGTATTGAAACAGGCTAAATTAATTTCATGCATGAAGATAAGGGATTGAATTCAATTCAGTTTTCCTGCCAACCTTGTAGCACTGCAGAACACTTGGGGATGAAATGTCTTGATCTATGTAGCAATGAACAAAAGGTTTTAGGATTAAACTCTACTTGAAACATATTTGTAGTTTAGGATTGAAACAAGGGGTCCTTGGTGCTGTCTGAGCTTGGTGGTTTCCTTGCAGATGTTTCATTATCCAAACTAGGTAACATCATCAGCGGTGATGATGTTACCTAGTTTGGATAATGAAACATCTGCAAGGAAACCACCAAGTTCAGAGAGCACCAAGGACCCCTTGTCTTCATAGACATTTCATATTTTAACTTCACAGTAAGCCAGTGAGATCGATTGCTTGAGCTACCCTGCAACATATTTGAAAACTCTGGTGTTGTCTTTTACAATTGTATTGTATTTTATTATTTAGCATGGCCAAAAGCCTTGATTAATTGATTGATTGATTGATTGATTGATCGATTGATCGATGGAATCAGTGCCATGAAGTTGTTTCCAGCTACTAGCTACCACACAATTCAATTTTCTCCATAATAGTCTATCCCTAACCTGGTCTTTCAGATCTTCCAATGGTGCACTCATTGGCTTAGTCATCCTCTTCTCTTTCCTTCCATCTTTCCCTGAATTGAAGCCTTTTCCAGTGAGCTAGGTCTTCGCTTTATTCGTTCGTTCGTTCGTTCGTTCATTCATTCATTCATTCATTCAATCAATCAATCAATTTCTTTAGCTGCCTATCTCATCACTCTGGGTCACTTAACTTCTAAAATAATGAAGTAGGGCAACTGGACCTGGTCAAAAGGCCAAAAATTATGGGATTTATTGTCCCAACACATCTGGAGGACTATTGTTTTGAGAAGACTGGATCTGTTTGGGAGCCCCCCTTCCCCAGAGTTCAGTATAAGATGGGTGGCTATGTAAATGTTTGACATAAATCAATAAAATCTGAGACCAGCTACGGTCTTGACCAAATCTCTATATTCTTCAATCCTTCTATACTCAGTCAGTTGCTTTCGTTACAGTTACCATGGTACTTTGATCAATATCAAAGAATAACGGAACGCTAAGCCATGTGTAGAACTGAATAATTCTATTTTTACCTATGCTTCATTTCTTTCCACAGTTGTCTTCCATCTGTCCGGGATGATCTGTTGTCACAATTGTTTGTTTATTTTTCATGCAGTTGGAATCTATCCTGAAGGTTCCTGTTTTTTTTTTTGTTCTGTTTGATAGAACAGCTTTGTTATTTCTGAATGTTTCTCTCGGGGCGTACAGGGAGTGCTTTCCTTGTTTCTTTTCAAAATCACCTGGTGTTGAGGAAATCTGTTTTATTGCCTTGACAGAAAGACACCGACTTTGTAGAAAACGACAAGGAGTAGCCATCCAATTTGGCTCCTACCCTCCCTGGGAGAACGAAGCATTTTCTTCGCTTTATACATTTGTATCCCCTTCGTTATTTCACTTCTGACTTTCATTACTGCATTCATAAAGAATAGATGAGATCTAAGACATTGGATTCCTCCCCTCCCTTCACCAAACTCAAGCTCTCAAAATAATGGAAATCCTCCATTCTTGGGATAATTGTAACTTGGGTATAAAGAAGGCGGGCGCCCTTTCTATTTTGCCTGATCCAAAGAGTCAGGGTCTACAAATTGTAACCCTTCCTTCCTATCATTTCTCTTGGTGTAATTTAATTATTGAGATCAGAATTCCACGGATGGGCTTTGCTTGTTTGTGCGGACCGGTTGCTGGCATGCTGCGGCCCGGTACTGGTCCACAGACTAGGGGTTGGGGACCCCTGACATAGATAGAATAGAATAACAGAGTTGGAAGGGACCTTGGAGGTCTTCTATCTAGTCCAACCCCCTGCTCAAGCAGGAAACTGTATACCATTTCAGACAAATGGTTGTCCAGTCTCTTCTTAAAAACTTCCAGCGTTGGAGCATTCACCACTTCTGGAGGCAGGTTGTTCCTCCTTAGTTCCAGGTTGCTTCTCTCTTTGGTTAGTTTCCATCCATTGCTTCTTGTCCTGCCTTCAGGTGCGTTGGAGAATAGCTCGACTCCCTCTTCTTTGGGGCAGCCCCTGAGATATTGGAACACTGCTATCATGTCCCCCCTCGTCCTTCTCTTCATTAAACTAGACATACCCAATTCCAGCAACCTTTCTTTATATGTTTTAGCCTCCAGCCCTCTGATCATCTTTGTTGCTCTTCTCTGCACTCTTTCTAGAGTCTCAACGTCTTTTTTACATCATGGTGACCAAAAATGGATGCTTATCCCAAACAAAAACATATCCCAAACAAAATCAAGGTGTGGCCATTCAAAGTTTTATTCTCCTGCTTTCTTCTTTCTTAGATCTGAGCCAGCTTTTCTGAAAGTCCCTCTTAATAACTTCTTCATTTCTTCCCAGGTTCTAACGCCAGGTGCACATTCTAAGGCTGTTATACATTTCTTCACAACAGGTCACAACCTTGGAGTAGACACAAAGATATGATTGGTTCAGGATTAACATTTTAAAATTCCTACGGCACCAGATGGTACGTAGCAAATGAAGACTGAAGACCTGTAAACATTGTATTTGCACATTTCTAAAAGTAATTCTAAAATATTTCCTGTGAAATACAGGTAGTCCTCAACTTATGATTATATCTCAGCCCCAAATTTCTGTTGCTACACTGGGACATTGGTTAAGTGAATTTTGCCCCATTTTACGACTTTTCTTGCCACAGTTGTTAAATGAATCACTTCAGTTGTTAAGTTAGTAACAGGGGTGTTAAGTGGATCTGGCTTCCCCATTGACTTTGCTTGTCGGAAGGTCGCAAAAGGGGATCACGTGACCTCGGGACGCTGCAACCGTCGTAAATACGAGTCAGTTGCCAAGCGTCTGAATTTTGGTCACATGATCTTGGGGATGCTGTAAGGGCTAAGTGTGTGTGGGAAGTCAGCCCTGCAGAGAAGGAAATATTAAAAGGGCAGAAAAATATATTTCCTCAAAGGATCTTAAAGAGGCAGAAAAGCATGCCCAGTTTTTTTAATAGCCCCAAGTCTCCCTCCCCCAAGCAGAAACCAGCTCTGTAGAAATGCAGATGTAATAATCAATTCAGGAAGGTTGGAGGCCCCCAGCTAGAAGATTAAGAAGACAAAGACACCTAAAATCTACATACCCCACCCAAACTCTAAGACAGGACATAATAGGATTAACCCACAGATGCCAAAGGGCATACCCAGACTCAGGTCAGAAAACATGACACCGGAAATACAAAGCCTCAAACAGGAACAGGAAACAACTCCAAACAAAAGGCTCCAGAAGGTATAAAAACCCACTCCCTACATGTGCTTCCTCTCTTTTCTTCCGGAGCCATCTTTCTGTCTGGCTATCCTCTTCAATAAACTACAACCTTCTTTCTAAAGCAGTCGCCATGTTATTTATTCCCGGCTTGGACTGAACCATGATGAAGACTTTTCCTTCAACATGTGAAAAACGATCATAAGTCACTTTTTTCGGAGCTGTTGTAAATTTGAACGGTCGCTAAATGAGTTGAAACGGCTACCTATATTAAATGTAGAGAGGCTGCAGAGTTCTTCACACAGTTCCTAGGGGTGAAATTTGATAAATAGACAAGCCCTTTCAAATCTGAAATTGAAAATGCTTCGGTTCTTTTACACGACAAAGGAACATTCAGTTTTTAAAAAAATGTGTGAAGGATAGCCAAACAGATTTTAAATACCTTTTTTCTCTTTTAAAATGAAGTCTCATCATTATATTTGTTACTTAAAGAAGCACTGTATTTAAAAAAAAACAAAAACAGACACTGAGGCCATCTGGTGGTTTAAGGTCACATTTTAAATTTATCCTTGTAGTCTATCCCCACGATTGGGATAGATCTAACCCAGATCTGTCATTTTTACAATCCGTCATTTCAGAGAATTTTCTTGAAAGAGGCTGGAAGCTTATTTTGTACCCCTTCGTTATTTAAGAATAGTTCCAGGGCTGGGTCTGTTTTGACAAATGAATGTTTTTACATTTCAGAAGTTTTTGCTTAGTTGGCATCAAAATCATGGGATTGGGAATGCAATGCAGTGGATGATGGGTTCCAAAGAGCGAACAGTAACTAAAGCAGAAGGATTTGGGTATCCAGGTTTTCCAAAGAAAAAAAAAAAACATAGGAAAATTCTCAAAGACCTCTACAGATTCCATCCAAACCTGGTTACATTTTCCAAATTCTGGAAAAAGGTAATCTGTAATAAAATATGCAAAACATTGGCATGGTGTGTTGATGAATGGTTTCAGCATCCATTTCTGAAGGTGCATGGAGAATCCTGGTAAAGGCATTGATTGTGATTAGGAACTTAAATCTTTGCAACAAATCTATATCACTTTTAGTACCACTTTATAGTGCACTGATAAAACCACACTTGGAATATTGCAATCCAGTTTTGGTCACTGCGATACAGAAAAGATATTGAGATTCTGGAAAGAGTGCAGAGAAGAGCAGCAAAGAGGATTAGAGGGCTGAAGGCTGAAGAAAGGGGGAAAATATAGTGAAATTACAGTATTTCCTTTCCACTTAACCTCTATTTCCTCCCTATTCAAAATTTCATTGTTGGAAGGCTTAAAAGAACAGGTTAAAGATAAATCATCGTTGAGAAAATCTATCCGTATGGTTGAGAGGAGTTAAAAATGACTTGATGTCACATAATCAATCAATCCACCAACCAATCAATCAAAATCTTGACTCCAGGGATCACAGGCACCAGAAGACAACAGTACAGAATACAATAGTTACATAGGTTTATTGAATCAAAGATTGAATGAAGTTGTCCCTTTAATACATATCGCAGTTCTACTACACCTAATTACAGTGATCCACACAATTTTCCCAGCTAATGGAAACAGAGAAGTTATCCCTATCAGAGTATTACTCAAAATTGTCCTCCACGGTAACTCTTTCACTCCAAAAAGAATTTCCAGTGCAAAAATGATAGCCAGAGAAGGAACAGGCACAAAGCAGCAGCAGATCACAAATGGCAAGCTGTAGAATAGACAAGCTTGTACACGCTGTGTTTACGTCTGTATACATTTCACATACTTTCCTGTAGGAGAAGGAGAGGAAGAGCTTGGGGGCAGAGTCAAGAGAGGAATCAGCCTAGAATCGCTACATTCCCACAAGTGATCTTAGTCCAACCCCTCTTGAATTCTGTTCATTCTTATCTAGCACCAGTTTAGTGCTGACCATTAGTTGACTGGATTCTTGTGTAGAGGCATGAGCAATAAATCATCTTGACTGGAGTGTAATGTGTGGTCCTGATTCTTTGCACCTGACATTTCCCCAGTTTACATACTTCCTCTTTGTTTCCATTTTATAATCTAAACGTGCTGGACTCTGATCTCTTGACTTTAATTAATCTTGTCGTGGGACATCGTTACAGTTTAGAAGACGGGAGAGAAGCTAGTTTCTTTCTGGAGCAGATTTTGATGTTACATTTATTTATTTATTTATTTATTGGACTTATGTTCCGCCTGTCTCATCCTTTTATCTTTTATCCATTAGTTATAGGTCAACCTTCTCTTCTTTATTGTTTTATTCCATCTTAGCCTGCTTGCACACATCCCTGTGTTGAGATGGCCTACATCAGGGGTGTCAAAACTGCTGGCCCACGGGCCGGATGCATCATTAAAAAACCGCGCCTACCCAATTGCCAGCGATGAAAAAAAAAAGTTGCGATACGTCACGACACGTCACGTGTCGTTGCGAGTTTGACGCCCCTGGCCTACATCCTTCATTAGATTAGTATTTACCATACAAATACATTTGCATTGTTTGATTGCTTTTTAACTTTGTAACCCACCCAGAGTCGCCTCGTGGGGGTGAGAAAGGTGACAAAATAAATTTAAGAAATGAATAAAATAAATAATTCATTGAGTTTCTTATTTATTGCGATCACCAGAAAAGTCACATGCCAGGCAAATCTGCAATGCAACTTTGCATTCTAATGGAACACGGAGTCTGCCGGATTGACTAGTCCCTGATTTCTGTGTCAGTCAAGAAACCCTTCCCCCATGGATCTATTTGAAGTTATTACATTATACAGGAAAGAAGATTGTGTTTATAAAAAGAAAGCTAAGGCTTCATTGTTAATGGCTCAGAGAAATATTTATCCTCATGTGAAAAAAGAAAAATGATGACTGCTCTTTGAAGGAATGTATGCTCCAGAAATGTCTTTGTTCATAAGGGAGTTATAACTGACATAATATTTTGGACTCAGTAAGTCCTTTGACATCTTTATGTATTTATTTAAATACATCTCTCCCCCCCTCTAACTCCATGGCCTTAGAACAGCTTAAGGAAAAGTTCAACCCATTTTTTTAAATCAAGGTGTCAAGGCTCGGACTGACGAACCCCACCAAGCAAGCACCCTCGAGACGATCCAAACTCTTGATGCAAAACTTTATTGAGTACATCATTTCAGCACGTATGAAAGCAAAACCAGCTCTGGGCAGCCCAAACCCCTATAATAAAAGTATAGAATTCTCCCTCCTCCCTCTTGGATAGGTCACGTTGCCCAATCAAGTAGAAAAATATTGTTATGAGAAAGTGTCTCTGGGTCTAGCCAGACACCTGGTGTAATGTCCTTGAGTCTCATGGTCCGGCTTCTTAATCTTTGAAGACTGCATTCCAATCCCTTCCCCTCTCCTCCCGAATTCATTGGCAAGCTGAGAAGCAGAATTTGTCGCACCAGCAAAACTGTGCTTCGAAACTTGACACCAGGATGGGACAATGGACTTAGTGACATGTGCTTAACCAAGTCCAGGAAACACCGTCTTCCATAAGTCCATGCTAGCTAAATAACTTTGGCAAGAAGGCAACTGATTCTCCATCCTTTGCCAAAAGGCAGAGGAAAAACACTTGAAGACGCTCTCTCGGTGAGATATGGAAATGACCTAGGAAGACCTGACAAAGAGATGACACCTAGGGAAAGATCAGATAAGAGAGAGCAGAGCCCACAGCTGCCTAATGGGTGAAACAAGAGGGCCATAAGGGATCTGCTCTAAGTTCTCAGGTTGTAAAAGTAACAACAGGGGAACTGTACTTTCAGACTTGCGAGACTGATGTCAGCCCTACCAGGTAGATCAGACAGGAAACACAACCCAATAAGCTAATTCTACTTTGAGGGTGAAGGTTCCTTCTCTGAGTTTGTGGGTCGGAGAACAAACCTTCACCCTCATCCTACAGCTGAGCTACAGATATTCGCCACTAATTCTACTTTATCATAAAGCTACACTAACAGAATCTCCACAAGCCGATTAACCTTTGGAAAAGAGCTTCCATTGAACTTCTCCCTCCACTCCCAAATCCACTTAGAAAGAACGTTCGAGATAACCTTCTTCTTCTTCTTTTTCCCTCCTGTGGAGAACATGACCTTTACTTCAATCCAGCCCCACCACGGCGCCCCTAACGATGAATTTTCTTCGTGACGCTTTGGTTTGCCCACTTGAATTGGAGTTGTTGAGCCAGATCATTCCGGCCAATTTTGCAGAGGTAGCGAGAGAGAAGCTTGAGCTTGTCGGCAGACCTTGGAAGGCTCCGTCTCCAGAAGCACAGAAGCTCGTAGATCTGCTCGGTGAGATTCTCAGGGCACTTGAGTTTAATAAACTGAAGAGTGCTTCGGTGGAGAGGCAGGTATTGCGCAAGAGAATTGGCATTCTCTTCTGACAGCTCTTCCGACAGCCAGTAGAGCAGGTTGTCCCACATGACCTCTGCTGGTCAAAATATTTATAAAGAGATGGAATTGCATGCCATTTAAAAAAAAAAAGCACTGAACACCAAGGGGCACGTGACATGGATTTTGTCATATTGTCATATGCCTATGGAGATTCTCAGTCATCCAGGTCATGGTTTGTCCCAAAGGTGCTTTTTCAGGACTTCCTTGTTTTTCTTTGAAGACGTTTCGCTTCTCATCCAAGAAGCTTCTTCAGCTCTGGTTGGATGGTGGGGAGTGGAAAGATTTATATTCCTATATTCAGTTGGAGATGCAGACAACACAGGCTCATCCCCAACAGCCTGTGCCCGTCTTCAACCGTGAAGGGACACAGGGCAGAAAACATCCTGCAGCCAAGAAGGCTCCACACCCATTTGCACCACTCAGGTGACCCTGAGGACACAGGTAAACCTCCAGGTGGCCTCAACGACTCTCTAAAAGAAGGCAAATGACCAGTATAAATCCTTCCACTCCCCACCATCCAGTCAGAGCTGAAGAAGCTTCTTGGATGAGAAGCGAAACGTCTTCAACGAAAAACAAGAAAGTCCAGGTGCCTCCTGAAAAAAGCACCTTTGGATCATACTTGTTAACTAGCATAGTCACTTTTTATTTTAATTTGATCTATTTTTCTCTCTTTTAAAATGCTGATAAGGGCTTATCAAACAAACCATTATGGACTGGAACACAGGAAAGCTTTTTATCTTGTGGCTGTAAGGATTGATGGATCGCTTCTAACATTTCTAAACTGGGAAGAGAATTTATGGGAGGGTATGTCTGGATTGAGGTTTCCTGATAAGAGAATTGCTCGCTAGCGCTAATTGGCTAATCCGGGTTTGTCTCTCCTGAACTCCAAACAACCTTTTTCCTTATTAACATCTCAACATGTACATCCCTTCTGTCATCACATTTCATTTTAATGTGAACATGTGTGGTATTATGGGATGCAAATATGTCACGTGCTTGACCACGTGATTTCCTATGTAAAGGGGAAGTTACTTTTGCCCTGTCCAATCACCTTTTCTCTTCCGTTCTCTTCAATGTCTTAGCTATAAATGGAATGTAAACTAAGGAGCTGGATTCCCTCTTTGAATGAGAGGAATCCCTTTTATCAGAATATTCTGAATAAATTGTACTAAATGATCTTCCTGTCTAGGTCTGTCTCACTGGAAAATATGCATGCCGAGGCACGAGTCTTAGAGCCATATTTGACCTTCAACACAAGTCAGGAAATGACTTGCATTTTAAAGAACCTGGAATAGATCAGACTCGGAGGAAGGAAAGATTAATTCATTTTTTTTTGGGGGGGGGAAGAGAAGTCAGCAAGGGTAGAGATTCAAACCACCAACAAAGTTCCCTGGGACTAGAAGACCTCCAAGGTCCCTTCCAGCTCTGTTCTGATTGATTGATTGATTGAATGATTGCATCAGAATCTGCTCCACAATGCGGGCAAGGATTTAAGCATGAGTTGGAAGGAGCCTTTCAAGTGAACAAGTTCAACTCCTGCTTGTTGCAGGAGTCCATATGTTCAGCTTCCGCTTACCCTATCCTGGATGGACAACCCAACATCCTTGTGGATGATTGGTTCGATGATCATGCTGCTATTACATTTAGAAGAAAAAAATTCTCTACTTTAACTTAAGATTGTTATTGTCAAGTGCCGGGGAAAATCAGGAGATTCAGGCAGTTCAAATGAGTATAAGGAATCTGACCAACTAACGGTCAAGGGAAATGAGCGGGAGATAAGAAAGGCATTTAAGTGGGCTGTACTTAGATCTCTTGTGGGCGCGCAGGGATTCGTGACTTATGACGCATTTGACCCCTCCCTCGGGCTCAACCTTGTCATCTCCTACAGTCAGTGGTGGGATTCAGGGGGTTCACACTGGTTCGGCAGAACCAGTAGGTAAATTTTGCTGCATTCAGAGAACCGGATGGCTTCCAGAAGTCCAGTCTAAGCCTCGGAGGCTTGCAGGAGGCCTCCCAGACCTAGAACAGTCCACCAGAAGTGCGTGGATGCCACTTCCGGAAGTCCATTCTAGGCATCGGAGGCCTGGAGGAGGCCTCCCAAGCCTAGAACGGCCCATCGGAAGTGCATGGATGCCACTTCCAGAAGTCCGTTCTAGGCCTTGGAAGCCCAGGCCTGCATCGAATAAGAGAACCAGTTGTTCAGGTATTTGAATTCCACCACTGCCTACAGTTATTCTTTGTCTTGCCCTTTGGGACGTGGTTGCACTTGATGCTGGCAACCCTACAGCTTCTTGAAAAACATCCTTTAAATCATCTTTTCTCAAGTTTAAAAAGAAGCAGTTCCTTTAGTCTCTTTCCCTTTCCCTACAGTCCTGATTCGAATCACTGCCGTAATTCCATGTGTCTATGGACTTAAGAAGAAACCAACAAACAAAAACCACATAATTGCAACTGAACTCTGAAAAAAAAAAAGAGCCGATTACATCACAGGCAGTGGTGGGATTCAGCCGGTTTGCACCAGTTCGGCAGAACCGGTAGCTAATTTTTTGTTGCCCAGGCCCAGAATGGACTTCCGGAAGCGGCATCCACGCAGAGAACCGGTTGTTCACATATGTGAATCCCACCACTGATCATAGGTAACTCTGCCCTGAAACTGGTCAAGTTCAGTCTGCAAAGTCCATCTGGAGACATACGCTGAGCAGCAGATCCCAGGGCTGCTAACATCAAGACTGATGTCTTAATAGATTTACTTATTTATTTTTCATACTTCAGAACCACCCAACTCCCTTTGGGATTCAGGGCTGCATAAAATAGAAGATAAAAAGCATAATATCTCAATAGTTGCTTTTGCTTCTTCTCCCTCTCCTGATCTTTGTGACATTTTATCTAATATAAAGTCCTGGAGAACTTGGAAGCATGCGTACCTTTTGTGGTTATTAATCTTGCCCAATCAGTCCTAATTTTTGCTGATGGGTCCACTGGCTAGGCTTGCTGTTGAGTTCAGTGAAAGCATAAGATTTATTTATGTAACAATTTTATGTGACCATCCAACTCACTCAGGGAGACTCTGGAAGGCTAACAACATTAAAAATCCACTATATAAAAGCCCCTAAATGAGGAGTCCTCAGTGCTCTTTGAGCCTGGTGGTTTTCTTGCAAACATTTCATTACCCAAACTAGCTAACATCATTGATGATGTTGTCTAGTTTGGGTAATGAAATGTCTGCAAGAAAACCACCAAGCTCAGAGAGCACCAAGGACACTGCAGTCCTTTCCTCCTCCTCCTCCTCCTCTCTTCCTCCTCCACCTCTCCTCCTCCTCCTCCTCCACCACCACAAAACCACCTCCCCCTACTAGCACGATGATGTTGTGTAGTTTGGGTCATGAACGTCTGCAAGAAAACCACCAAGCTCAGAGAGCACCAAGGACCCCGCAGTCCTTCCTCCTCCTCCTCTCCCTCCTCTCACCACCTCCTCCTCCTCCTCCTCCCCCACCACAAACCCCTCCCCCTACTAGCACTGATGATGTTGTCTAGTTTGGGTAATGAAACGTCTGCAAGAAAACCACCAAGCTCAGAGAGCACCCAGGACCCCTCATTTCAACCTTAAGCTACAAAGATTCTCCTTTATTGGAACTCCCCAAACCTCATGTTGTCAGGCTCTTAAATGTGTAGGGTTGAGCCGGATGCCATTTGGGTGATATCAAACCTTACCTGATATATCTGTTGAAATTCTCTTTGTGCTTTGAGGGCGGCTGACCAGTTTTTCCTTCTGCTAAGGCGGAAGATACCAACAGAAAAAGAAATATTACCGGGGTTAGGTTATTAAACGAAGCACAAAGAGCTGTGGGAAGAATCCAGAGAAAGAAATGTTCTGGGAAATATTAAAAAGGCAGAATATTGTATTTCCCCAAAGGATTTTAAAGGCAGAACCCACCCACCCCCCAAGTCTCTCTGCCCCAGACAGAAACCAGGTCTGCAGAAATGCAGATGTGATAATCTTGTCAGAAAGATTGTCAGCAGGGGGTTGGACTAGAAGACCTCCAAGATCCCTTCCAACTTGTTATTCTGGTGGCGCGGTGGTTAGAATGCAGCTCTACAGGCTACTTCTGCTGATTGCTAGCTGCCAGCAGTTTGGCAGTTTGATTTTCACTGGCTCAAGGTTGACTCAGCCTTCCATCCTTCCTAGGTCAATAAAACGAGGACCCAGATTGTTGGGGAGCAAAATGCTGACATTGTAAACTGCTTAGAGAGGGCTGTAAAGTACTGTGAAGCGGTATATAAGTCTAAGCGCTATTGCTATTGCTATTCTCCTACCGGGATTACCAGCCAACCTGGCAGGGGAACACCTAAGAGTTTGATTCTTCTTTAATCTACTACAGTTCTTTGCAATCTGTTGGAATTCTTCCAGGTTCTAGTCCAATCCAATAATTTGATGGAAGAGAGACCCTGATATCAGGGAGAAACTGAGTACAAAGTGTGTTTGGATGGGGAGCCTGGTAAGAAATAATAATAATATAATAGATAAGACAATGAAAAATCCATTTTTTTTCTGAGTCCTTTCCTGGAGAACAAAGGGACCCTTTGGGATGCCACCAGCAAATATGACTACAGATTATAACATCCTCATGTTATGAAACAGCTCACCTTTGGCAAAGTTAGTGCCAGTTTGCACAGGAAGGAATCTTGTTCATGGTCTTCTAGCAGAAGAGGTTCTACGTTGTTAAGGACAGTGTCTTTTGTCACTTTGTAAAATAAGGCAGTTCCTTTATACTGGGGTGAACTGTAGTTTCCAAATTCATCTACTTCCTTGATCCAAAGGGCAAGTCTTGGCTTTCTCTGAGCGTGAAAAGCAAGCCTGTATTTTTTTCCATAGGTGTTCCCATCATCTGCACGGGTGCAACACAAATATTAAGCTATGACTCATTTTTTAAAAAAAAAAAAAGAAAGAAAGAAACAAAAATATCAAATGCTTTAACTGATCGGCTGATTCAACCTTTCTTCCTGCTTTGAATCTCCAAAACAGACGGTTGATTTAGACTGGATTGTGAGATTGAAGCAGTTGCTTCCAACTCAATGTAACAACTGAATTGGTTTTTTTTTTTTTAAGAATTCATAGAAAGGGTCTGCTCCCACATCCCCCAAAACAAACTGACAATCCAAACAGGATCAACTAAATTCAGACACCTTAATTTGCAAAGATACTGTAATTTTAAATACACGATTTGGAAGTGAGCTTTGGCAATCTAAACGGTTATCATGGATCCAAACTGAGTTTGATTCAATGGGAGCATCCCTATTGTTTTTCATAAAACAGGTTTGTTTGCCTCTGTGTGTAACATCAGTGCCTTTTCCTTGAGTAAACCATGAGTTGTGAGTTATGATACATGAAGCTCCCTGGAGTATGGCTGAATTTCATTACCTCTGCAATTAAAACATTACACTGTCACATTTAACTGAGAACAAACTCTGGTTCTTAAGTCCCAAAAGTGCTTTTTCAAGAGGCAAATGGAGTTTCTGGTTTTTCTTTGAAGATGTTTCGCTTCTCACCCAAGAAGCTTCTTCAGCTCTGACTGGGTGGTAAGGAAGGATTTATACTCCTTGCAGACAGCTGGTCATTTGCCTTCTTTTAGAGAGCCATTGAGGCCCCTTGAAGGCTTATCTGTGTCCTCAGGGTCACCTCCAAGTGGCCTCAACGACTCTCTAAAAGAATGCAAATGACCAGCTGTCTGCAAGGAGTATAAATCCTTCCATTCCCCACCATCCAGTCAGAGCTGAGGAAGCTTCTTAGATGAGAAGTGAAACGTCTTCAAAGAAAAAACAAAAAAGTCCAGTTGCCTCTTAAAAAAGCACCTTTGGGACAACCAAGGCCTGGATGACTGAGAATCTCCACAGACAACTTGTTCTTAAGGTCATCTCCAAACCACAATGTTCAAGCTGGGCTGTTGGGGAAAAAAAAATCCTGCTCTGAGAAGAGAAGAAGGGGTTGACCTATTCTCCAAAGCACTGATGGTAGGGCAAGAAGTAATAGATGGAGAGAACCAGGGCTTTTTTTGTCATAGAATGCAGAACAATTAATCAGTTGCCTTCAGAAGTTGTGGGTGCTCCATCACTGGAGGTTTTTAAGAAGAGACTGGACAGTCACTTGTCTGAGATGGTATAGGGCAGGGGTAGGCAACCTTGTCTCTTTTATGACTTGTGCACTTCAATACCCAGAATTCCTGAACCAGCCATGCTGACTCAGGAATTCTGGAAGTTGAAGTCCACAAGTCATAAAAGAGACAAGGTTGCCTACCCCTGGTATAGGGTCTCCTGCTCATGCAGGGGGCTGGACTAGATGGCTTTCAAGGTCTCTTCCTACTCTGTTATTCTATTCTGTTCTAGCTGATATTAAACATCAGCACCAGCAATAATGGGATAGATTGCCTCCTGAGGCAACGATTTGGTACTTCCTGTGCTTATTACTGACCAGCCCTCAAAATGGAGCATTATTTTATCCCTGTGTTCTTAGGGGCAGTGAATACATACACCTACCATCTAGGTAATCAGCACATGCAATCTGCTGATCAACTTAAAGGTGTAAATAACTCCTTTCAATGGTATTCGGCGGGCAAAGACTTTCAAGCTTGCATCAAAGCTACCTCCTTTTTTGGGAATCTAGATCTTGGGCTAAGAGCGGTATCTTGTCAAGCCATTGGAACCCCCCCCCCCTCAAAAAAAGCAGGAGAAAGATTATTATTCCAATATCATCTTTTGACATGTGGCGAAAACAGATAAGCCGAATATAATGCAGCCAGGCTGTGAGGAAAAGACTGGTTAGGCCTCTCTCCAAAGAGATGTCATTTTCTGATGAATGCGGTTTATCTAGCACCAGCCCTGTTCACCCATCAGATAGATGGCAGAGCTGGCGTTTTGTTACAGGCTGATTAAATTTTGTGTTGGCAATGACTGGACCGTGTTTTGAGGGTGGTTTGCGTGAATTTGATTTGTCTTTGATTCTTTCTCATTGTGGGCGGCCTTCATTGTCTTCTCCCTCCCTTTCAGGTTGAAAAAAAAAGGGGGTTATAAATCCAATTAGAAGAAATCAAAATATAGAACAAAGATATGGGGGTGGGTGGGTGGGGTAAGGGATTGTCTCTTTGGCCTGTTCTTCAAGGTTCTTGAGTTCACTGACAATGGACTTCCTCCATCTTTCAAAACTGTGGAACTTTTGGGTCCGGCCCTAGAGATTTAAATCAGAACCAAGCAGAATATGTGTATTTATGTTTATTCTGTTTATTGTGTTCATTCTGAAGCCTCAGTGGTGAAGTGGTAAGAAACAAGAAAGTGGAAGACTGAATTGAATGGTTTACTTATTTTTCAAACAAATGCCTCACATATCTATTTAGGAAGCACAGAAACATCTAACCTGCATCTTTTGGAGGGGAGATACTGTGACGATTCGTTCCTGCCAGTGCCAACTGCATGTCTGAACGGGACTTTAGGGCTAGAACTGATTTAGATCCTAAAAATATCAGGAGCCGTCAACCATAAAACCCATAAACCCATTGAATTCACAAAACAACGGAGCACTTATTATAAGAAACGACTGAAGAAGCAGCTAATACACAAAATACCACCGTCAAGAAGGCAAAACTATATATATATATCTATTTATCTTTGAAAGTCTCATTTGTAAAGTCCAACGTTGTTGGAATTAAAATTGATTTACCTGAAGCAAAAATATTTCCACCGAATCTAAAGTACACCTGCTCTCCTTCTTTCATTTTAAATGGCTTTGAAGGGTCTGGAGGGCCACAATATCCCTCCTCACGTAGACATTGCAGCTCCATGTTTAATTCCTTCGATGGAACCAGTAAGACCATGATCTTGTAAGGGTCTTCTTCATTCTGATGTAGGACCACCCTCACCAGGATGTTGTGGATGGCGTTTTCCAGATTCTGAATAAACTGAACGAGTTGTACGTTGTCCATAGTGGAGGATAAGCGAACGATAATAAACCTGCATAAAGATGAAGACTAGATGTGATAAAGCAAAGAAATATAGAAGCAGGATTCACATCTTAATACAGAAGAATCTCAAAGTGAATATAAAGATTAAAAACACAGGAACTTTTACTTTTGGGTTGAATGGACAAAGACTTGGGGCGGGGAGAGGGGAAAAACATTTGGAACCTTGATGTTATGTTTTTGTGCATAAAGTAATCTTGACGGCAGCAAGATTATCTTCATCAACGATTTGGACGAGGGGATAGATGGGGAACTCATCAAATTTGCGGATGACACCAAGCTGGCAGGAATAGCCAACACTCCAGAAGACAGGCTTAAGATACAGGAGGACCTGGACAGACTTGGAAGATTGGGCGCTATCTAACAAAATGAAATTCAATGGTGAAAAAAAGTAAGGTTCTACATTTAGGCAAGAAAAACCAAATGTACAGGTATAGTATAGGGGGTACCTTGCTCAATAGTAGTAACTGTGAGAGGATCTCGGAGTCTAGTGGACAATCACTTAAATATGAGCCACAGTGTGCTGCAACTGCCAAAAAAGCCAACACAGTGCTGGGCTGCATTAACAGAGGGATAGAATCAAGATCACGTGAAGTATTAATACCACTTTACAATGCCTTGGTAAGGCCACACTGGAATACTGCATCCAGTTTTGGTCACCACGATGTAAAAAAGATGTTGAGGACTCTAGAAAGAGTGCAGAGAAGGGCAACAAAGATGATCAGGGGACTGGAGGCTAAAGCATATCAAGAACGTTTGCTGGAATGGTATGTCTAGTTTAATGAAAAGAAGGACTAGGGTGACATGATAGCAGTATTCAATATCTCAGGGGCTGCCACAAAGAAGAGGGAGTCAAGCTATTCTCCAAGGCGCCTGAGGCAGGACAAGAAGTAATGATGGAAACTAGTCAAGGAAAGAAGCAACCTGGAACTGAGGAGAAACTCCTGACAGTTAGAACAATTAACCAGTGGAACAACCTGCCTCCAGAAGTGGTGAATGCTCCAACACTGGAAGTTTTTAAGAAGAGACTGGACAGCCATTTGTCTGAAATGGTATAGGGTTTCCTGCCTGAGCAGGGGGTTGGACTCGATGACCTCCAAGGTCCCTTCCAACTTTATTATTATTATTATTATTATTAAGATTACTTTGTGCACAAAAATGGAAGGACACTGTGATTCCCACAATGGACGAACGGCTGCAAAGGTTGACAGAGTTAGCAGAGATGGCTAAATCAACTGCTTTGATTAAAGAAAAAAAAACACACAATTGCTTTTGTTTCTACTTGGAAACCGCTTCTGGACTTTGTGACTGAGGTGGGGAAAAAAAATGAAACTTTGATTTTGGATTTTACCGATTTGATGAGTTTGTTGTTATATAAATGGCTGGTTTATATTACTATGTAAAAGTAAAAAGTTGAGGTTTGATGCTGTTATCTTAATCTACTGCACCAAGAAGAGCCTAATGCTGGGAAAGATTGAGGGCAAGAGAAGAAGGGGACGACAGAGAATGAGGTGGCTGGATGGAGTCACTGAAGCAGTAGGCGTGAGCTTAAATGGACTCCAGAAGATGGTAGAGGACAGGAAGGCCTGGAGGAACATTGTCCATGGGGTTGCGACGGGTCGGACACGACTTCGCAACTAACAACAACAACAACAATAAGCAACCCGATGTCATGTCTGCCCTCCTCCATGTTGGTCTCTCAAAAGCTAAATGCAATGTCAAAGGCTTTGCCAGTTTTCTAGTTCTATGTCATGTCCAAAATTCTTTGCCCCTGTTATCATTGTTTCTTTAACTTGTTCCTCTTCCATCTTTAAACTTAGCATATATTTATAAAGTTTCTTATGTGGGAAAGAAATTCTAAAATAACAGAAGCGGTAGCGTACAAAGAAAATTTATATAAAATGTTTTATAGATGACATTTAACACCGCTGAGGTTAGCAAAAACGTTTAAAAATATATCAAGCAATTGTTGGAAATGTAAACAAAAACCAGGCACTGATTACCATCTTTGGTGGACATGCTCTAAAGCCGAAAGATTCTGGTTAGAAGAATGCATACATGGTTAGAGAAAATGATTAAAAAACATATAGATTTTAAGCCAGAATTATTTTTGTTAGGCATAATTGTAGGAAATTATGCGAACGAGTGTATATATTTAATTTTACATATATTAACTGCAGCAAGAATTGTATTCGCTCAACATTGGAAAAATGAAGTTACCAACGGAGGAAGAGTTAATTAAAAAAATCTTAAGAGTGTGCAGAAATGGATAGATTGACATTGAAAATGAAAGAGAAAGAAGATTCAGTTTATTTTAGAACATGCGATACCTTTTATCATTGGCTAGAAAAACGAGGTAGAGAGAAAGGAACTTAATATGTATTAGTAAGTTAAATGTTGGAACCCAGACAATACGTTGCTGATAAAATATTAAGCACCTGTGATTATAAAAAATTATGTGTGTGTGTGGGTATGCAGGTCTTGGCGTCTTTTCCCGTGTAAGATTGAGAGTGTCTTGGCGACGTTTCGACGAGGTCCCACTCGCCATCTTCAGGCTGGTGTCTTCGGCTTCGTGCTTATGTGAGCAAAGCGTGATCGGAGCTGCCGTCCTTCTATAAATACTGGAGGGGGTGTGTGGTGTGTTGGCTTTGTAGCTGTAAGCGGGTTGGTTGGCTGTGTTGTTACATCTTGATTGGAAGATGGAATTGATGTAAGCAAATTAACTGATGTAGCTGTAAGCGGGTTGGTTGGCTGTGTTGTTACATCTTGATTGGAAGATGGAATTGATGTAAGCAAATTAGTCAGTTGTTTGGTAACATCCTGTGTGGCTGAGGTGCTGGCTGTGTGCCCATTGTTCTTTTGTACCTGGGTAATGGGCTGTGTGGTAACATTCTGAGCTCTATTGTAGTGATATCCTGAGAGCCAAACCAAAGCCCGTGATGCTACATCACAGCCATCTACTCAGGACATTACATCACAGAACTCAGGAGGTTACATCACAAAGGCTCAGTATGTTACAACGCAGCCTACCTCCCATGATGTGGCAGCACAGGACTCAGGATATCACTACAATAGAGCTCAGAATGTTACCACACAGCCCATTACCCAGGTACAAAAGAACAATGGGCACACAGCCAGCACCTCAGCCACACAGGATGTTACCAAACAACTGACTAATTTGCTTACATCAATTCCATCTTCCAATCAAGATGTAACAACACAGCCAACCAACCCGCTTACAGCTACATCAGCTAATTTGCTTACATCAATTCCATCTTCCAATCAAGATGCAACAACACAGCCAACCAACCCGCTTACAGCTACATCAGCTAATTTGCTTACATCAATTCCATCTTCCAATCAAGATGTAACAACACAGCCAACCAACCCGCTTACAGCTACAAAGCCAACACGCCACACACCCTCTCCAGTATTTATAGAAGGACGGCAGCTCCGATCATGCTTTGCTCGCACAAGCACGAAGCCGAAGACACCAGCCTGAAGATGGCGAGTGGGACCTTGTCGAAACGTCGCCAAGACACTCTCAATCTTACACGGGAAAAGACCCGAATACGCCAAGACCTGCATATATATATATATATATATATATAAAGCTAAATGCAGTGTCTGTTATGAAAAAAACAAAATTGTGCTTCCTGATGGTTCAGTCTAGCCAGAATGTAATGAGTTATTTGGGCAAAGAGGCTCTGTGTGACCGCATGCCACCAACTTCTAATTTAGAAATAATCATGGGATGTATGTTGTGCAACTAAGGTGAGCCGTTGCAACTCCTGATTCAAAAGGTGAAAACGGATGGGACGATCTGCTGTCTCTCTGCTCCTACTTAAAGATCTGGAAGAGGATTAATAAATGCCACGCTATCATAGCAACTTTCGCAATCAACGTGTTTGATATTTTGGGATTTCATGGCAGTACAGAGTAACTTTACACGTTTGATGTCATCTCACCTCTCTAAGGGTTGATCTAAGTCAAAGGACACGAGACCGTTCCTTGCATTCCGCACGGGGATGTCCTCCAGGAGAATCCAGCCTTCTTCGCTGTTTCTGTAGCCCAGCACTTTCAGTGGCTCCTTGAGGCTCTCCCTGTGTTTTCTTGGGGAGGCACTCAGACCTCTGGAAAAATCACAAGGGTATGGCAAAGAATATACCTCTATCCGTGGTGGCGCAGTGGTTAGAATGGAGTATTGCAGGCTAGCTCACTGCTCACTCCAGGAGTTCGATTCTGACCTGCTTCAAGGTTGACTCAGCCTTCTGTCCTTCCGAGGCTGGTAAAATGAGGACCCAGATTGTTGGGGGCAATATGCTGATACTTTGAAGCAGTATATAAATCTAAGTGCTATTCTATTCTATTCTATTCTATTCTATTCTATTCTATTCTATTCTATTCTATTCTATTCTGTTCTGTTCTGTTCTGTTCTGTTCTGTTCTGTTCTGTTCTGTTCTGTTCTGTTCTATTCTATTCTTCATTCCATTATTCTATTCTATTCTATTCTATTCTATTCTATTCTATTCTATTCTATTCTATTCTATTCTATTCTATTCTATTCTATTCTATTCTATTCTATTCTATTCTATTCTATTTAAAAATCAAACTATTCTCAATAAAGATTCTATTCTATTCTAGTCTATTCTATTCTTTCATATATTCTATTCTATTCTATTCTATTCTATTCTATTCTATTCTATTCTATTCCATTCCATTCCATTCCATTCCATTCCATTCCATTCCATTCCATTCCATTCCATTCCATTCCATTCTATTCTATTCTGCAGTGGTTATGCAATGTGGTATTGCAGGCTAACTGCCTAATGCCAGGAGTTCGATCCTGACTTGCTCAAGTCTGACTCAGCCTTCCATCCTTCCAAGGTTGATAAAACGAGGACCCAGATTGTTGGGGTAAATCTGCTGACTCTCTAAACCGCTTAGAGAGGGCTGCAAAGTGCTGTGAAGCGGTATATACGTCTAAGCGCCATTGCTATCTATACTTCTCTGTTTCTTCCTCTTTACTCATCTTCTTACTATCTGGGCTTTGTGGTCCAAAACCCAACTTTTCTTTTGAAGTAGATCCTCACATCCTTACTAAACTAGTGTTCCTTTAACTGCAACAAATACAAATTTCTTCCAGGGCCCCAGTTTTCATTCTTTCAAAATGTCCTAGCCAGAAAGACTGAAGAGAAAGTCAGCTGGGGATTATAGGACGTGAAAGCTCTTTTAGTATATTTTAATTAAATTTTCATTATAGATAAAACCAGATACACTGGGGGGTTGAAAGGTTGCTACTATTTTTCATTAAAATTATACAAAGGCAAAAAAAAAAAAAAACCCTCTGCCTCAGAAAGATTGCTGAGAAGTTCTGATTGATTTTTAATGAACTTTAGTTGTTGCTAATGTTCACGTTGTCAATGCCTGACAGACTGTAGGTCGATATATAGATGTTTAAATCAGCTTTCTTCAACTTTTTCCTCTCCGTATACATTAAACTACATCTCCCATGATCATTAGCCAGAATAACTATAGTTATCCTGGTTGGAGGTATCAAGAGTTGTGATCCATACAACTGAAGGACATCAGATTATCAATAGAAGAGAATTTTTGTAGCTCAGGTTTGAGCTGTGGGGTCCTTGCTTTTTGAGCTTGGTTGTTTTCTTACAGACATCTCATTACCCAAATAAGTAACATCAGCAGGGCTAGTAAGTCCAAAAATGCTAGGGAATTCCTGGAAGCTTGGCACTCAGCCAGATCAGCCATCAACAGCCATGTAGAGATAAACAACATCTACATATCATTCAAAAGAGATAATCGAAAAGCTAAAAGACCACAACTCCTCCTAACAATCAATCAACATCCAGGTAAGCAGAGGTTAACACCAAGCAGTAAACAATACCACAACTCAAACTAACAACCAAACAGTAAATATCAGCCTAATCAAAGAACTACCAAGAATATTTCCATCAATACTGACAGGGCAAGCCACTTGTATATAAACCCTATTCCCTTTTAGCACTGGTGATGTTACCTAGTTGGTAGGGAAATGTCTGCAAGAATATAACCAAGATCAGAGTGCACCAAGGACCCACACTCCTCCTCCTCCTCCTCCTCCTCCTCCTGCTCCCTGCAAACCCTTCTCCCTTCTAAGGCTGATGATGTTACCTAGTTGGTTAATGAAACATCTGCAAGAAAATAACCAAGATCAGAATGCACCAAGGACCCCACAGGATATCAGATTGTGGAAAGCTTGCATAAATATCCATTTTTTTTAAACCACTGTATTTTTGCCTTCCAAGAGACAATCCATAAACAACACATTCATTTCCTTAACTTCTACAATGTTTTGTTTCCCTGGTTTAGGACAATGTTTTCTTAACAGCGCTTCAGTGCATGTTCTAGCCTCTCAACATCTTGAGATGTTAGAAAGATTGCCTTCTCTCCATAATTAAGTTTGAATAGAAGAAGAAGAAGAAGAAGAAGAAGAAGAAGAAGAAGAAGAAGAAGAAGAAGAAGAAGAAGAAGAAGAAGAAGAAGAAGAAGAAGAAGAAGAAGAAGAAGAAGAAGAAGAAGAAGAAGAAGAGAAGAAGAAGAAGAAGAAGAAGAAGAAGAAGAAGAAGAAGAAGAAGAAGAAGACAACAATTGCAAATAAATTATGGATTCTGGGTCTACCTGAGACATTTGCTGAACAATGGTAGATTATTTTCAAGGATGAGTTCTTTCTTATTTCTCACCGGAAATGATGAATGCTTGTAACTCTGGGGACAGAAGCACTTATTGCTCTTCCGGCGTCTGTCTCAATACCGTCTCTTCTTTTTTCTGGATTTGGAGGGCAAGGCAGAACCACAGTGATAGCCCTGTTGAATGGCAGCGATGAAGAATATTCCAGGTGGACCAGAGAGCTGGTTGACATAACTGGATGATATTCATCATGTTTCGTTTTCAACATGGAAAGTGTGGATTGATCGATCGGTTGCACCTGCATATAAATAATATCATCACAGGCGCAATTATCATTATCATCTCTCATTCAAGGTAGTTTTGAATATTTGTTCATATATGCTGAGGGATCACACGTCACGTATCTCACATCGATACACTAAAAGAATAAAATTAAATCTCTATGCAGTGAGGCCCATATTCCTCTAAGGAACACAGCTATTCGATCATGCTGCTAATTGCAATGGGGATGGAGCAAAATTCTTGAACTCTCCACTGACCCCCACTGACTTATCTCTTAAAGGAAGAAAAAAAACTTTCTACTTAATCTCCATGGTAGTTGGTTAACAGAAGCATAATTAAATCCTTGCGCCAAGATGAATATCAAGGACAATGAAGAAGGACATGAAACATTTATTCAATTTCTCTCGTTAGGTAAGGCAGAGATGTTCCTACAGGGGTCTTCATTAAATCTCCCTTCTATAACTGATCTAGCAACAGATTCAGCCTGGATAAATTTGAAAAAGCTGCTATACATCGGACGACGTTTGCAGGCAAAATAGAAAAGTTCTTGCAAACTGATGTATAATTTTGAGCTAGAACTTAGTTCTAGATAGTACAGATTTGGGAATTAGAGGCTGTCTCAAAACCGATGGAATTATGCATGAAAGTAAAAAAAAACAACAGCCAATGAACAGACCTAAAAAAAAATCAATACCAAACCCCCTAGAAACTTGGGGTTTTTTGGGTGTGTGTATGTTCTCCATCTTGTTTTGAATGGAGAACCCATGGCATAGAAGTAGATGACTGGACAACAGAAATGGATTCTCCAAGTCTCCTTTATCGCTAAGAGACTGCTCCATCAATATAGGAAAGACAATTGATGGTCTCAGTTACTCAGTGGATTGAAGACTTGATATTACTTTGACTTTACGATACGTTGTTTATAAGCAAACAGCATAGGCTTCCGGCTTTGCGCAGTTAGTGCAACAGCCGAGGGATTGCGGAGCTCCGCACCCTACGGCAGATTTCTGCCTGTTAGGGGACCCTAAATGGGCCTGAAGTCACCCCGGAGAGGCGACAAAGAAGGAGGGAAGCCCTGCCAACTGCGAAGACATGGCAGTTGATCCGGTCGTTCGGGGAAAGCCTTCCAGAAACCAGCAGGAGAAAGGCTAGATTAACTCCAGAGTCCAGCCCAAGCTATAAGCAGCCGAAGCCCAAAAGCACTATTTTAAGCTGATAGTAAACAATGTGCTTGGAACTGGGTAAGAATATTGATTTTCTTTTTCTCTTTCTACTTGATACTTGATTTCCTGGAAAAAAAACCATGTATAAACATACAGCATATGTCACTATGATGTTTAAATCAGCTTTTAATAGGGTTAGGGTTGCTCGACATGCTGAGAGTTATCATCCGAGAGTTAAGAGCCATGGTGGCACAGTGGTTAGAATGCAGTATTGCAGGCTAACTCTGCCCACTGCCAGGAGTTCGATCCTGACCTGCTCAAGGTTGACTCAGCCTTCCATCCTTCTGAAGTCAGTAAAATGAGGATCCAGATTGTTGGGGGTAATAGGCTGACTGTCATGGTTCCGATAGATGAGACTAGTAGAAATAAGAACTCCGAGGCCAGTGCCTTCCTCAAAAAACACATTTAATGGCTACATAGTATCGGCATGAACAAAGGGGAAACCAAGACTGAAAGTCCCCCCCCCAAGTTATAAAGTAACAAGTTAAATTTCCCACCCCTGCAGTGTGTCATAAATCACAATCCCCAATTAACTACTTTGGCGGGCTTTCTAATGGTAGCTTCAGCCCGCCAAAACTTAGGTAACTTGACCTTGGTTCCCACAGAACAATTTATTGTTATGTCTAAAGAAGAGAATACACTTCCCCCCTCCCATTACTGTGGCAACCGAAAACGAAGTGAAGATGGCTGCAGCCAAATTCGGTTGAAGGTTGACACTGACTCTGTAAACCACCTAGAGAGGGCTGTGAAGCACTATGAAGCAGTATATAAGTCTAAGTGCTATTGATATTGCTATCCACATAACTGAATGACATCAGATTACCAACTGAAGAAATTAGCTGTTAGCTCAGGGTTGAATGGTATGGTCCATGGTGCTTTCTGAGCTTGAGTGTTTTTTGCAGACATTTCATTACACAACTAGGCAACATCATCTATGCTAGAATATACCAGTAGTATATAAAATACCAGTAGTGTATAAAAAGAAAGTAAACTCCCCTCCTTTCTAACGCTGATGATATTAGCTACTGTAGTTGGGCAATGAAATGTCTGCAAGAAAACCACCAAGCTCAGAGAGCACCAAGGACCCCAGTTGTTTTTGGTTTTTTTTGAAGCTGTTGTGTACAATTTCCTACAGGTACTTTTCACTTTTTCTGCTACGTTTCATTAATAAAGACAGCAGCAGCAACAGGAAAACTAGACGTTGATTTCCAAACTAATCAACAGCTTCCCAATGGGGCAAGTTGATGTTTAGCTGAGCTTTGATTGCAATTAGAAGTTGTACCGTATTGTACTGGGAGATGTCCCCAACAGAATGCAGACATTTGAAGCCTATTGGTAGAAATCAATGCTAGAGTCCACATGCAGTCACCATTAGATTACTGGAAATGGATTTCATCTGATTTGCTCAACCCTATATCTACAAAACTAGCATGGCGGGCCTTGCTCGTTGTCCATTATACAGTTGGACATATACAGTACATAGCCAGGCGAAGTGTTTATTGGCCAAGGACATGTCAAAAGCAGCAGGGCTGGCAGGAAAAAATCAATGCCAAGGAAATAGCAGTAGCAATAGCACTTAGACTTATATACTGCTTCATAGAGCTTTACAGCCTTCTCTAAGCGGTTTAGAGCAGGAGTCTTCAAACTTGGCCCTTTTATGACTTGTGGACTTCAACTCCCAGAATTCCTCAGCCAGCCACACGTGTCTGGCTGAGGAATTCTGGGTGTTGGAAGTCCACAAGTCATAAAAGGGCCGAGTTTGAAGACCCCTGGTTTAGAGAGTCAGCATATTGCCTCCCACAACGATCTGGGTCCTCATTTTACCAACCTCCGAAGGATGGAAGGCTGAGTCAACCTTGAGCTGGTGAGGATCGAAGTTAGAAGTTAGAAAGATAGTTTTTTTTCCTCCTGTGCCATCACTACTGTCTTAGGCCTAAAGAAATTTACCCATGTAGTAGGCTGCATTGCTATTATCCTTCTCACCTTCTCTTCTTTCCTACTATCTTCTCCTATTGGTATCTTATGATTTATCCCTTGTTTGTATCTTATGATTAATAATTGTAACTATGATTTATGATCTTTGATCTATTACTTTGTTATTTGTATGTTATTTGTATTCTATTCTATTCTATTCTATTCTATTCTATTCTATTCTATTCTATTCTATTCTATTCTATTCTAGTCTAGTCTAGTCTAGTCTAGTCTAGTCTAGTCTAGTCTAGTCTAGTCTAGTCTAGTCTAGTCTAGTCTAGTCTATATTTATTCTAGTCTATTCTATATTTATTCTATTCTACATTTATTCTATTCTGTTCTATTCTATTCTATTCTATATTTATTCTATTCTATTCTATTCTATTCTATTCTATTCTATTCTATTCTATTCTATTCTATTCTATTCTATATTTATTCTATTCTATATTTATTCTATTCTATTCTATTCTATTCTATTCTATTCTATTCTATTCTATTCTATTCTATTCTATTCTATTCTATTCTATTCTATTCTATTCTATATTTATTCTATTCTATATTTATTCTATTCTATTTTATTCTATTCTATTCTATTCTATTCTATTCTATTCTATTCTATTCTATTCTATTCTATTCTATTCTATTCTATTCTATTCTATTCTATATTTATTCTATTCTATTCTATTCTATTCTATTCTATTCTATTCTATTCTATTCTATTCTATTCTATTCTATTCTATTCTATTCTATTCTATTCTATTCTATTCTATTCTATTCTTCATTCCTGTATTCTATTCTGTTCTGTTCTCTGTGGCAGAATATGGTGCTTTTGAAATAACAGAATAATAGAGCAGGAAGGGACCTTGGAGGTCTTCTAGTCCAACTCCCTGCTCAAGCAGGAGACCCTATACCATTTCAGACAAATGGCTGTCTAGTCTCTTCTTGAAAACTTCCAATGTTGGAGCACCCACAGCTTCCATTCCACTGACTAATTATTACCTCAGCTTTAACAAAAATGTATCTTGCTCTGTTGGTTTAAAGGAACATGAATAGCATGCAGGAGTACCTATTCCGTTTCAACAGGGGAGACAAGGTATCTTTTTTTAAAATAATAAAAATAATAATTTTAGCTCATAAAGGAGAAGAAAGAGGATTCATACAGGAACTAAACCGAATAACAGACATTCTGCGACGAATATGTTCCTGGTCTCTTTCATAAGCTATTGCTGCCACCCAGGGATGAACTGAACGGCAGTCTCTGTTTTTTTCATGTAAAAAACTCCTTTAAGCATTTTGCAGTGCTGTAAACAAAGATGAGTAGCAATCTATTAAAATCACTTTTCAAATTCCTTTTTGAACTGTGGCCGGAATCCCTCATCCTGAAAATCCTGCGTAACTTCTCATCATATGGTGAGCTCATTTTGAAAAAATTGTTATGATTCTTGATTGTGCCTTTTCTTCTTTTTATCTGCAACCTTCCCAAAATTGTTAAGGTGTCAAGTGGCTTCAAAACTGGACAGATGGATAAATGAGATGGGCAAGGTAGATGGGTGATAGATAGCAGATAAGAAAGGAAGGAAGGAAGGAAGGAAGGAAGGAAGGAAGGAAGGAAGGAAGGAAGGAAGGAAGGAAGGAAAGTTGATTTTGAGAAAGGAAGGAAGAGAGAGAGGGAAGGAAGGAAGGAAGGAAGGGAGGAAAGGAAGGGAGGGAAGGGAAGGAAGGAAGGAAGGAAAGAAAGAATAGGAAGGAAAGAATAGGAAGGAAGGAAGGATTGTATAGAGATCTGCTATTAAAGGACAATATTACCAATGAAAAAGTACTGATGATAATGATCGAATGGGTGACCTTAAAGTAAATCATTCCATTTACAAGAGGCCACATATTTTTTTATTTCCTTTCACTGAAGGAAGTCATCCTGGGTGCGAATTATTAGCTACCGTATTTTATTCTAGATCTCTTCCAATCAAAATGTGTTTTATGTATTACGGTGGGTGAAAAATTGAGCCCGCGCCCAAGAAATCAGGACGCCGTTTTTTCAACCATACCTTTAGGCCCACCGTCACCCGAGAACTGAACGTTGACGATGGATAGCAAAATGAAATTCTGGGATCCATGTGAAGCTTTCGCAAAACCCCTTTTCTCGGAACGGTCCACCTTTCCTTCTTCAAACACGAAACCACCGAAAAGACACCCAGCTGGCAGGTTTTCACCAGGGCGGCTGACCCCTGCATGAAGTCAAAAGGAGAAAAAAACACCAGTATTTAAGATTCCTTCTGCCCTACGGTTGAAGCAGGATATCGGTTTAAAGAGTTTAAACACTGGGCACTATCTAACAAAATGAAATTCAATGGTGAAAAAAGCAAGGTTCTACATTTAGGCAAGAAAAACCAAATGTACAGGTATAGTATAGGGGGTACCTTGCTCAATAGTAGTAACTGTGAGAGGGATCTCGGAGTCCTAGTGGACAATCACTTAAATATGAGCCAGCCGTGTGCTGCAGCTGCCCAAAAAGGCCAACACAGTGCTAGGCTGCATTAACAGAGGGAGAGAATCAAGATCACGTGAAGCGTTAATACCACTTTACAAGGCCTTGGTAAGGCCACACTTGGAATACTGCATCCAGTTTTGGTCACCACGATGTAAAAAAGAGGTTGAGACTCTAGAAAGAGTACAGCGAAGAGCAACAAAGATGATCAGGGGACTGGAGGCTAAAGCATATGAGGAACGGTTGCTGGAAGTGGGTATGTCTAGTTTAATGAAGAGAAGGACGAGGGGGGACATGATAGCAGTGCTCCAATATCTCAGGGGTTGCCACAAAAAAGAGGGAGTCAAGCTATTCTCCAAAGCGCCTGAGGGCAGGACAAGAAGCAACGGATGGAAACTAATCTAGGAGAGAAGCAACCTAGAACTAAGGAGAAACTTCCTGACAGTTAGAACAATTAACCAGTGGAACAACCTGCCTCCAGAAGCGGTGAATGCTCCAACACTGGAAGTTTTTAAGAAGAGACTGGACAGCCATTTGTCTGAAATGGTATAGGGTTTCCTGCCTGAGCAGGGGGTTGGACTCGATGACCTCCAAGGTCCCTTCCAACTTTATATTATTATTATTATTATTATTATTATTATTATTATTATTATTATTATTATTATTATTATTATTATTATTATTATTATTATTATTATTATTATTATTATTATTATTATTATTATTATTATTAGTTCACTAACCTTCTGGCTGCCTTGATGTCCTTCCAAAGAGATAGGAGTTAAATAAATGGACTGGAAGTTTACGTCGTTCACTTTCACCATGATGTCTTTGTACATTCCTCTGTAACGGGAAGTAAATGGGATTGCGATGCTGATTGGAGAAGCTTTTAGCTGGTCAACCGATGAACACTCGGCAGAGATGACGTTGCTGACCAGTTCCTCGGCATCGTTCACAACAAAGGGACTTAAATCATTGACCACTGTGACTGTGAGACGTTCGAGAACACCGCAAGGGGCTGTAACACTACAGGATAGTTCAGGTTCTCCCAGTTCGTTCGCTTCCGTGAAAAATCTATAGCCAAGAAATCGCATCCATGAGAGAAAATACAGGATAAAATACAGAATCACAACTGGAAGGGACCTTGAGGTCTTCTAGTCCGACCCCTTGCTTGAGGTGGAGACCCTATTCCATTCTGGACAAATGGCCATCTAAATCTCTTCCTGGAAACCTCCATTGATGTTGCATCCAAGGCTTCTTAAGGCAAGCCCTTCCATTGGTTAATAGTTCTCACTGTTAGGAAATTTCTCCGTATTTCTAGGTTGAATCTCTCCTTGATAAGCTTCCATCCATCGCTTCTTGTCCTGGCCTCAGCTGCTCTGGAGACTAGGTCAACTCCTTCTTCTCTAAGACAGCCCCTCAGCTACTGGAAGGCTGACCCAAAGATGCTTTTTTCAGGAGGCAACTGGACTTTCTTGTTTTTCTTTGAAGACATTTCGCTTCTCATCCCAGAAGCTTCTTCAGGTCTGACTGGATGGTGGGGAATGGAAGGATTTATACTCCTTGCAGACAGCTGGTCGTTTGCCTTCTTTTAGAGAGTCGTTGAGACCACCTGGAGGCTTACCTGTGTCCTCAGGGTCCCCTGAGTGGTGCAAATGGGTGTGGAGCCTTCTTGGCTGCAGGATGTTTTCTGCCCTGGGTCCTTTCACTACAGGCACAGGCTGTTGGGGATGAGTGTGTTGTCTGCATCTCAGGCTGAAGCACAAATGGTTCCTGCAGTCAGTTGGAGATTCAGACAACACAGATTCATCCCCAACAGCCTGCACCTGTCTTCAACAATGAAGGGACCCAGGGCAGAAAACATCCTGCAGTCAAGAAGGCTCCACACCCATTTGCACCACTCAGATGATCCTCAGGACATAAGTCAACCTCCAGATGGCCTCAACGACTCTCTAAAAGAAGCCAAATGACCAGCTGTCTGCAAGGAGTATAAATCCTTCCACTCCCCACCATCCAATCAGAGCTGAAGAAGCTTCTGGGATGAGAAGCGAAACGTCTTCAAAGAAAAACAAGGAAGTTCCAGTTGCCTCCTGAAAAAGCACCTTTGGGACAACCATGACCTGGATGATGGAGAATCTCCTAGACATACTGGAAGACTGCTATCACGTCACCCCTAGTCTTTCTCTTTGTTAGACTAGACATACTCATAGAATAATTTGTAACTAGGTGAGAAACGGCACTAGGCTTTTCAGCAGTGGGATCACACCTAGACATCGTGAAGAGGTGACTAATTTGGACGTGGTGCATCGTGTGGCTTCATAGCATCACTTACTTCCCAGAGCTGAAGGAGGCTCACCAAACATAGACATCCCCGCCTGCATTGTTTATAGAAACAAGGGTCACCCACTGCTGTGATTATTGTGATTTTCTTTCTTTCTTTCTTCAGCCTTATCTGCAGGAGCATAAATAACCATCCTAGCTACTTGGCAATGCAAGGCCACTGGGAAAAAAAACCCACTATTAAAATGTTAAGTATCATCTGGATGAAATATAATCCAATTACCCAGCTTCGTTATAAATTTACAAAATAGTTAAAGGGAAATTGATTTTATTCCAGGTAATGACAAGGTTTTTTTTTTTTTATGAAACAGTAATAGGCTAATGGGCTGCCTTAAATTGCAGCTGTGTGGTCTAGCTAGGGCTTCTAAATATATGGGGTTTCTTTAAGAAATCTTGGAAAAATGGATGCAGTTTTCTTTCCTTGAGTAGTCTGGGCTGAACCCATACTTTCTTTTTTTTTTTAAGAAAAAATGATTTCTCTAGATTAAAAATACTAGAATAGGTTTCATCCCTCAACCATGGTACCCTTTCCATGTTATTTGTCTATGGATTTACAGCCCCAGGCAACAATTTTAGATATGAACTGATTCAGCTGCACATATTTTGCTTGGTAAACATTTTTCTGCAGTGCCCCCTTTTTTCCCAACACAGAGACGTTTGTAACAAGTCGGTGATGTGTTCAGAAGGCTTCAGGGGGTAGAACAAAAGGGTAACAGGGGGCGGTCCTTCACTTACGGCCACCATTAAGCGCAGAATTTAGGTCGCTAAGCAAGACAGCGGCTACTGTAAGTCAGCTTTGCCCACTTTGTGCCCTTTTTGCCACAGCAGTTAATGGAACCGCTGCGGTTCTTAAGTGAATCCTGCGCTCATTAACGAATCGAGCGTCTCCCCCATTGACTTTGCTTATCAGAAGCCGGCTTGGGGGGAGTGTGTGTGTTTACAAATGGTGATCACGTGACCCTGGGACAGTGCAACTGTCATGATACCTGCCAGTTGCCAAGCACCCGAATTTTGATCCCATGTCCGTGGGGATTTAGCAACGGCTGTTTTAAGTGTGAAAAATGGTCTTAAAGTCACTTTTTCCCCCAAGTGCCATTTGGATGGTCACTAAACAAATGGTTATATGTCAAGGATACTTTTGTTTTTTTACCTGCACCAGGAAAAAAACACACAAAAACCACGCACCCAATACATTGTCTCTTCTCTATGGTGTGACAGTGAGATGGAGAAGCAACATTGTTACATAAATGTCCCCTGTATCCACAGGTCAAAATCTAAGGGACTGGTTTGGACAAAACTCAGCAGCACTTTTTCGTGCGGCTGCTGATAAAAACAGGATCACCAACATGATCGCCAACGTCCGATAACGGATATGGAAGAAGAAGAAGAAGAAGAAGATCCACAGATTGAGAATACAAGGAAGACTGTTTTCTCTTACTCTTTGCTATATGCATCCTTCTCTTCCTCCAGCTTGTCAATCAACGGGACCATGGAGCGGCTTTCCTGCCAATCTTCTGGCCTTCCAGAACTTTCTTCCAGGCTTGGGCCAATTCCATCATTCCTCTGCTTCTGATCGAAACCCTGATTTATCATCTCCGATTTCCTTAGCGGGTTGCAAGTCTCACGTTCTGTCTCGTCCGTGGTTTCTTTGATCTCTGCCTGGGTCTCTTGAGTGGGCATCCTCTGAAGATGATCTGCAACGACCTCTTCTGGATTTGGGGACACCATGGTGTTTTTCCCACCGTCTCCCGAAATGAGGTTTTCGTGGATTTTCTCAGCTGAGTAAGAATCTTTTTCACCGTCGTTCTTTGGCCCCAGACACAGTTCTTCTGATTTATTGGGATTTTCACTGCTTAGAAGCACTGGGCGTTCCTCTTCCTTTTCCAGTTCTTTTTCCTTGAAGGGATCCCTCTTTTCCAGTTCTACCAACTGGTTTTCCTCCGACAGAGGAAGAGAGGAAGGCGGAGAAGGGAGCTGAGGCGTAGAGCTGTGTAACGCCATTTCCTCCTTGTCGCCATCGCTCTGAGAATTCCCGGACCCATCAGGGCTGTGCTGCACATCAACTGGATTTCCAGAGCTGATTCCCAGCAGCTCATTTCCGGACCGTCCAAGGTCTTCAACCAGATGCAGCAGTTGGGTGTTTAATCCCTGAAGCCACTTTGCTAGGCTCTCCCATTCTGCAACAGCAAAAGCAAGGAACTTTTAGGAGCAACTCCCTAAAAAGCAAAATGTCTAGCTGAGAGAACGAAAAGGGAAAGAAAGAATGAAAGAAAGAAAGAAAGTAAGAAAGAAAAAGAGAGAGAGGAAGGAAGGAAGGAAGGAAAGAAGGAAGGAAGAGAGAGGAATGAATGAATGAATGAATGAATGAATGAATGAAGGAAGGAAGGAAGGAAGGAAGGAAGAGGGAGAGAGAGAGAGGAAGAAAGGAAGGAACGAAGGAACGAAGGAAAGGAAGGAAAGGAAGGAAAGAAGGAAGGAAGGAAAGGAAGGAAGAAAGAGAGAGAGGAATGGAGAGAGAGAGAGGAAGGAAGGAAGGAAGGAAGGAAGGAAGGAAGAAGGAAGGAAGGAAGGAAAGAAGGAAGAGAGAGAGGAAGGAAGGAAGGAAGAGAGAGAGAGAGAGAGAGAGAGAGGAAGGAAGGAAGGAAGGAAGGAAGGAAGGAAGGAAGAAAGAAAGAAAGAAACTCAGATGCAATTTGATATAGATTCAAAGCATTACAAAAAAAAACCCCTTCCTAACCATGCATCACTTCTATTGTCATCTTCACATGATGACGGCAGCTGAGACATTGGTAATTTCAGGCCCCTAAGTTCAAAGTTCATTCCAGGCCCCTATGTTCAAAGTCCATTCCAGGCCCCCAAGTTCAAAGTTCATTCCAGGCGCCCAAGTTCAAAGTTCATTCCAGACCCCCAAGTTCAAAGTTCATTCCAGACCCCCAAGTTCAAAGTTCATCCCAGGCCCCTAAGTTCAAAGTTCATTTCAGGCCCCTAAGTTCAAAGTTCATTCCTGCCCCATTTGAAAGACCCTTTATCCCACAATAAGCCTCTTTCAAGCGGGCTGAAAAACCATCTTTCTCTTCTCCGAATGTGCAGCCGAGGCAGAATCTGCTGAGCCCCGAAACCTTCACTTTGCAATTAGAGGGTAAGAAATGTTTTGACAGCCTCTGGAAAGGCTCCCATGCTAATCTTTTCTCTCGTCTGTCTCGGAAAGTTGGGTGCTTGCCAAGTTCTTCCTCCTCAAGACGCAACAGAGCCATTGATAATGAAGCCAGCCAGATATTGAAAACATTAATGAATGTTTGGTTAGGGGCTTTCCAAGGTAACCCGCTGCTTATGGTACAATCGGCCTGCATCCCAAGGATGCTTTTTCATGAGGCCAACTGGACTTTTGTTTTCTTTGAAGACGTTTCGCTTCTCATCCAAGACGCTTCTTCAGCTCTGACTGGATGGTGGGGAATGGAAGGAGGAGAACAAAGCCATCAGGACAAGATTCAGCAGTCCATCTGCATTTGGAAGACCAAGGCCGCTCTTTTGAAGACAGCAAAGTCCACATTTTGGACAAGGAGGACCGCTGGTTTGAAACAGGGGTCAAAGAGGCCATTTATGTCAAAATTGAACGGCCCTCCCTCAACAGAGGGGGAGGGATACGACATTATCTATCTCCAGTCTCCAACACGGTCCTTTCAGCAGTTCCAAGACGACTCCACACCCATTTGCACTACTCAGGTGACCCTGAGGACACAGGTAAACCTCCAAGTGGCCTCAACGACTCTCTGAAAGAAGGCAAACGGCCAGCTGTCTGCAAGGAGTATAAATCCTTCCATTCCCCACCGTCCAGTCAGAGCTGAAGAAGCTTCTGGGATGAGAAGTGAAACGTCTTCAAAGAAAAACAAGAAAGTCCAGTTGCCTCCTGAAAAAGCATTGTTGTGGAAAAACCCAATGGAAAAGACAAGAGACAGCAACACAAAACAATAATTCTTACTTTAAGATTCAGAGGTTTATTTTGCTAATAACTTGGAACATAGCAAGCATAATAACACAACATCACTTACATTAATAACCCATTGCAATGAGGACCATATGGCAATAGCAGATTCCTAAGGACAGCTATAGGCCAATATAGGCAAATCAATCAGGTCCAGACCCAACTCTTTATACCCTTTCCCATTCTAAGACTGTAGTCAGATGGTCTGCTGACTGTTGCTGACTTCCTGCTGACCATAGCTTTCCACATATACTCGTGTACATTGGAACCCGCATCCATCAGCTACTGTCAGTTCCCTATTTCTTACTGTTCCAGTCCTTATGTTCTAAATATACACAGAACTACCTACTTTGCAATTTCATATTGCACAAAGCTCGGCAGATTACAAATAGTACGTCCTTATTGAGAAACAGCATAAAGTTCAAGTTCAAGCTTCAAATCACTTCTGTGGGGGCCTATTTCAGGTTTGTTCTAGCCTCATCTCATTATATGGAGGAGGGGGCTATATTTTTATCTCCCACAGCATCTTTGGGATAACTATGATCTGGAGGACTGAGAATCTCCACAGAAATCTGTCTGCACATGCCTTTTTGGGAGAGAAGACGTGGCAGGTATTTTGCCTCCTCTGCCTTAAAAAAAAAAAAAGACGACGCTGATTTATTTTACTACGAAAAGGAAGCCAACACACTGTAAAGGAGTTTGTTTTCAGAAAATTAAAAGGGTTTTAAAAAAACAACAACAGGCAAGTGAGCCAATGGCGAATCCCTTGAAAGCATATTGGAAGATTGTTTCTGTCTAGAGAAGGAAAATAAAATTTGGGCCCAGGCCATCCTCGAGAATGACAGAGTTTTAATAAATGCATGAGTCGGATGGCTGGTATTTTGAATACAGGTAATAATCCTCAATGTAGGACCGCAATGGAGTCCCAAATTTAAGTGAGATGGGCTGTTAAATGAGGTTTGTCCCATTTTACGGCTTCTCTTGCCACTAGTTGTGAAGTGAATCACTGCAGTTGTTACGTTAGTTCCTGCTAATGAAAGACTGAATTCAGTTTAAAGACTTACAGTAATTAAGTTTAAAGACGAATGAAAGACTGAAGCAAGTTTCATGTCCTTCAGCGCCATCTGCTGGCCATTGCTGAAAACAGACTCCCTGGATATAGATATAAGCTATCAAAGGTCAGAATAGAATAGAATAGAATAGAATAGAATAGAATAGAATAGAATAGAATAGAATAGAATAGAATAGAATAGAATAGAATAGAATAATGATAGGAATAGGAATTGGAATTGGAATTGGAATTGGAATAGAATAGAATAGAATAGAATAGAATAGAATAGAATAGAATAGAATAGAATAGAATAGAATAGAATAGAATAGAATAGAATAACAGAGTTGGAAGGGACCTTGGAGGTCTTCAGCCCCCTGCTCAAGCAGGAGAACCTATACCATGTCAGAAAAGTGACTGTCCAGCCTCTTCTTAAAAACCTCCAGTAATGGAGCGCCCACAATTTCTGGAGGCAAGCTGTTCCACTGGTTAATTGTCCTCACTGTTAGGAACTTTCTTCTTAATTCCAGGTTGCTTCTCTCTTTGATCACATTTGCAAGTGAAGAGCCACAAATCCACTACTAATTTAATAGGTTGACCCCCCCCCTCTTCTTTGTGGCAGACCCTCAAATACTAGCACACTTCTATCATGTCACCCCTAGTCCTTCTTTTCATTAGACATACCCAATTCCAGCAACATTTCTTTGTATGTTTTAGCCTCCAGTCCCCTGATCATCTTTGTTGCTCTTCTCTGTACTCTTTCTAGAGTCTCAACATCTTTTTTACATCGTGGTGACCAGAACTGGATGCAGTATTCCAACTGTAGTAGGCTTGCCACCTTGAGTTGGTAAGGTATACATGAGAATGCTGAAATGTAAGACTTGGGATGGCAGGGTGGGGGGATATATGAGATCTCACAGGATTTCAGGGTGTGTTCATTGAATTTGTGGAATTTGAGATAAACGTTTTTTGTTCGGAGCTAGGGGAGAAAGAATAACCGAAGTCCAGAAAAAAATGGTCTTATTCTGGTTTCCTTCGTCAATGAATGTTGCAATCCTATACCTATTTATGTGGCGACAAGTACATTGAACTCAGTAGGATGTACCTCCAGAACAGACATGTTTGATCTCAGATTCTCTAGATTTATTCCACATTTTACTCCAAATTTTAGTTTGTGAACCTGAAGAAGACATTACTTCTATTGCTAAATAAACCGTCAGATCATCCAGATCAAAATTACCCAGAATATGGTGGTTAAGGTACAAATATTTCTAAATGATGGTTTATCAAAACACAACAATGCTTTCCCTTGATCTTCCATGGTAGTCCTTTGCATTAAGCCCAACAAAGAAAAATACAAATATATATATATATATAGTTTTTTCCCCTTGATTGGATATCAATTTCCAATCTTCTGGGTACTGTGATTTGGGGTAAGGGGTATGGAGACAAGTCCTTGACTTACAATCATTTGAAATTACAACGCACACAAAATTACAATTTTGTACAGTTACAACGGCACTCAAAAAAGCGACTTAGGACTATTTTTTCACTTCTGACGAGCAAAGCCAACGGGGAAGCCAGATTCATTTTACACCCCTGTTCCTGACTTACAACTGCAGTGGTTTCACTTAACAACGGTGGCAAGGGAGGTTGTTAAATGGAGCAAAATTCACTTCACAACAGTCGCTTAGCAACAGAAATTTTGTCCTCAGTTATGCTCTACTACCTCTGCTTTTTCCATGAGGGCGAAAAGCCAACCTCGCTATTGGTTTTTCTCCTTTTCTCCTCAATCTAATAAAAATCAATAGAAACAGCTTGGAAGTTACTGTAATTGTGATTACTTGCTAATATCTGTGGACAGAAATAGAGCTGGGAGAATAGGACTACAAAACCGATTACAGAGATAATAGTCCTTTTGACATTTATTTTGAATTTTCGAATGCAATATTATGCCCTGGAATCAATTGAGTAAATTGCCTAGCTAAAACATTGCTTTATCTGTTTTTAACGGTTTCTCATCTCATCTGCAAATAAGGCAGAGGGAGAAATGCCTTTTTTTTAAAAAAAAAAACCTAAGCTGAAGTTAAGAGAAAGAAACGCGTTCTTAAAAGTCTTTTATGGGAGACACAGTTCTGGAAATGTACGTGATTTAGATTCAACGGTGAAAAAAGTAAGGGTCTACATTTAGGCAAGAAAAACCAGATGCACAGGTACAGTATAGGTGGTACCTGGCTCAATAGTAGTAACTGTGAGAGGGATCTCAAAGTCCTAGTGGACAATCGCTTAAATGTGAGCCAGCCGTGTGCTGCAGCTGCCAAAAAAGCCAACACAGTGCTAGGCTGCATTAACAGAGGGATAGAATCAAGATCAGGTGAAGTGTTAATACCACTTTACAAAGCCTTGGTAAGGCCACACTTGGAATACTGCATCCAGTTTTGGTCACCACGATGTAAAAAAGAGGTTGAGACTCTAGAAAGAGTGCAGAGAAGAGCAACAAAGATGATCAGGGGACTGGAGGCTAAAACATATAAGGAACGGCTGCTGGAATTGGGTATGTCTAGTTTAATGAAGAGAAGGACGAGGGGGGACGTGATACCAGTCTTCCAGTATCTCAGGGGCTGCCCCAAAGAAGAGGGAGTCAAGCTATTCTCCAAAGCACCTGAAGGCAGGACAAGAAGCCACGGATGGAAACTAATCTAGGAGAGAAGCAACCTAGAGCTAAGGAGAAATTTCCTGACAGCTAGAACAATTAATCAGTGGAACAACCTGCCTCCAGAAGCTGTGAATGCTCCAACACTGGAATTTTTCAAGAAGAGACGACAGCATTTGTCTGAAATGGTATAGGGTTTCCTGCCTGAGCAGGGGGTTGGACTAGAAGACCTCCAAGGTCTCTTCCAACTCTACATTATATTATTATTATTATTATTATTATTATTATTATTATTATTATTGTTGTTGTTGTTGTTGTTGTTGTTGTTGTTGTTGTTGTTGTTGTTGTTATTTTCACTAGATCTGAGAGACCAATTGAATCTAATTTTACATATTTAACTTTAAAACAGAAGCCGGAGCTTTGATTCATAGGCGAAATCAACAAGGAACACTGATTCATAGCTACTGAACCCGTAATCCTGGTTGACAAAATGTGGTATTACTTGCCTGGGCAGGAACCCTCTTGCTCACGTTGATCACAGACCATATTCAGCAACTGGCAGGAATTCTGGAGAACTTTAGTTGTGAACTCCAAGTGTTGACCAAGAGTTTTGACCAGAACCAGAAGGAGCGGAGTTAGTTGTGATGGATATTCCATAATCTTCTCACTCTCTTGATGATTCCCTTTCAGAACAGATTTGTTGAACCTCAGATTGTAATGCTGGATCTCCTCCAGTATGTGATCTGGATGGCTGGTGATGGTTTCCATAGTTTCCCTGACAAATTCTTAAACTAATAGTGAATTTCTCTCTCCCTCCTCCCCACTCCTTTTACATCAAGACAAAATGTCAACCTTTCTCTTCTTTCCAACCAATTCTGTACAGGAGTCCTGCTTGCAAGAAAATACCAAACGGGCTGTTGATGGCAAATAGTTACTAGGTGACAAACAGGTGTGGCCTTCTCAGAATGAAGCTCGGAGTATTAATGTGTGGATTCATTTACAGGTAAGGATGGGCCTTAAAAGGTGAACTGATGACATTGCTACCTTTGGAGATATATATATGTGTGTGTATGTATGCACAGTCTTATTGCGTGAGGTAACCCAGGAGTAAACACAGTAAACAGTGGCCTATATTAAATGGTGGTTTATCTTACACTAGCTACAATATCATACACCAGGAACAATATACGTATACGTGCTAATACAGCAGGATCCGACAAACCACAATTACAGCAGGAAACAGAAGAGAGAGAACACATCAGCAGAGTCTTCCCTTTATAAAATGCTTTTAAAGAGACAAAACTCAGTAAGCAACTGTCTCAGTTAGTCACAGAAATTGTGGACTACCTGTATCATGTATGTTCAAAGCCCAGGGTGACTTATAAAAACAATAAAAATGGGTTAACATAAAATTTAAAATAAAGAAGAAACCTCTAGACCGTTAGGCTGAAATAAAGGATGTTTCAATTACGTACAGAGCCCAAATCTAGTAGAATAAAATGTAAGACATTATCAGTAATTGTTGCTGTTATTTTCAAGGCTGCAATGAGGAGTTTTGTTTTTTTAAACTTTTTAACTCTGGTGTTCTGTGGATTAAACTTCACATTAGCAGTGACGTATCACACGGGATCCAGGCAAATGAACTCTGTAGTTTTGTTTCTTTTTTTTTAAAAAAAGAAATACTTGAACGGTGTTTGATTTGAAAGCCTGGCGCATCTGTTTTGTTTTACTGTCTGGTGGCGATGTGATGTGCTGTAATCTTAGAAGGCTTGTGCTGTTTTGGGTCAACCTTTGATCCTTTTCCTGTAGCCGGAGGCCTTTCAAGGCACTTAGATTACAGCCCTTAGCAGTTATTAATTCTTATCTCAAGGCCTTAAACCCTTTACCTTGAGTCCAATTTGATGTAAATAATGGAGCAGGCCATTTAATCTTTCTCCTAAGGAGCCCTACCCAGGTAATTTTCAGTATCAAGTGAGTCCCAAATTTATGTTGCTAAGTGAACGGCTTGTTAACGGAGTTTGTCCCCATTTTACGACTGTTAGTTAGCCAGCAAATGGTTCGTTTTACCTTCTGGATACAAGGGAGTGTAAAGGTTGCACAAACGGGAGCTGTTAAGGCTGAATGTGTTGTGCAAACTCTAAAACCGGGGCTTCGTTTGGTAGCCTGGTTACAAATGCAAGGAGAAGACAGTCAAATCACCAAACCCATCTCTAAAACCGTAGAAGGTGGAGAAAGGCGTGTTGGATATGTACACTGCCTTGAGTTATTTATTCAGTAATAAAGGTGGGAAAAGGAAAAGAAAGAAAGAAAGAGAGGGAGGGGAAAGAAGGTAGAGAGAAAAGGAAGGAAAAAGGGAAAAGGAAAAAAGAAAGGATGGAAAGGAAAAGAAGGAATGGGAAGGAAGGAAAAAGAAGGAAGGGAGGAAGGGAGAGAGGGAGGAAGAAAGGGAAAAAAGGAAGGAAGGAAGGAAGGAAGGAAAGAAGGAAAAGAAGGAAAGGGAAGAAGGAAGAAAAGGAAAAGAAAGAATGAATGGGAAGGAAAGGAAGGAAGTTAGGAAGGAAGGAAAAGAAGGAAAGAAGAAGAGAGAAAGGAAGGGAAAAGAAGGAAGGAATGGGAAGGAAGGAAAAAGGAAGGAAGGAAGGGAGAGACGGAGAGAAGGCAGAAGAAAGGGAAAAAGGAAGGGAAGGGAAGGAAGGAAAAGAAGGAAAGGGAAGAAGGAAGGAAGAAAAGAGAAAGAATGGGAAGAAAAGAAAAAAGGAAAGAAGGAAGGGAGGAAGGGAGGAAGACAGAAAGGGAGGGAGGAAGAAAGGGAAGGAAGGAAGGAAGGGAAGGAAGGAAAAGAAGGAAAGGGAAGAAGGAAGGAAAGAAAAAGAAAGAATGGGAAGAAAGAAAAAAGGAAAGAAGGAAGGCAGAAAGGGAGGGAGGAAGACAGGGAAGGAAGGAAAGGAAGGAAGAAAGGAAGGAAGGGAAGGAAAGGGAAGAAGGAAGGAAAGAAAGAATGGGAAGAAAGGAAAAAGAAAAAAGGAAGGGAGGGAGGGAGAGAGGGAGGGAGGAAGAAAGGGAAAAAAGAAGGAAAGGAAAGAAGGAAGGAAAGGAAAGGAAAAGAAAGAAGGAATGGGAAGAAGGAAGGAAAAGTGAGGGAGGAAGGAAGGAAGGAAGGAAGGGAAAGGGAGGGGGAAAGGAAGGATGGAAAAGAGGGGGAGGGAGGAAGGAGCTCTCCAGAGCCGGCTTCGGAGCGCCGCCTGCCTTGCCCGGCCTCTCTCCCCGCAGGCCCGGCAGCGCTCGACCCGTGGAACTTCCGCCAGGCAGCCCCTGCAGCAGAAGCAGCTCCTCCGCCCCCAGCCCTCGCGGGGAAAGCGCGGCGGCGGCGGCGGCGGCCAGGTGGCCCTCCCGCCCTTCGGCTGGCTTTGGGTGGCGTCTCTGCCTGGCCGCCCAGCCCAGCCCAGCCCTTCCTGGGGCGCCTTGCCGAGGCCGGCGGAGGACGGGCCCGGCCCGGAACAAATCAGGAAGGAGCAGCCGAGAAAGGCGAGAAAGAGAAAGTAAAGGCGAAGACGGGCTCCGAGTCACTTCCTTTCCCCCCCTCCCCCCCGCCAGGTCTGCGCCTCGGAAGAGCCGCCAGGTAAGCTGCGATGGGCTGCGTTCACACGACCCGCTGGGGGAAACCCGTGTCCTCGCTCTCTCTCTCCGACACACCTGGAAGCCCGGAAGGGTGAGAGAGAGAGGGGGGGGCAGGGAGAGAGAAAAAGAGAAAGAGAAAGAAAGAGAGAGAGAGAGAGAGAGGGAGGGAGGGAAGGGGAGAGACAGGGAGAGAGAAAAAGAGAGAGGAGAAAGAGATAGAGGGGGGCAGGGAGAGAGAAAAAGAGAACGAGAGAAAGAGAGAAAGAAAGAAAGAAAAAGAGGGAGTGAGGGAAGGGGAGAGAGAGAAAGAGAGAGAAGGAGAAAGAGAGAGAGAGAGAGGCAGGGAGAGAGAAAAAGAGAGAGAGAGGGGGAAGGGGAGAGACAGGGAGAGAGAAAAAGAGAGAGAAGGAAAAAGAGAGAAGGGCAGGGAGAGAGAAAAAGAGAACGAGAGAAAGAGAAAGAAAGGGAGGGAGGGAGGGAGGGAAGGGGAGAGACAGGAAGAGAGAGAAGAAGGAGAGAGAAGGAGAAAGGGAGAGAGAAAAAGAAAGAGAGGGAGGGAGGGAAGCAGAGACAGAGACGCGGCTCAGAGCGCCGCCAAGTTGGAGCAACTTTTTACGCGCTGCGTGCGGATCTCAAAAGCGGCGCTTTTTGATGCTGGCTTTGTGGCTGAACGGGATCCCGAAGGTGCTTTGCCACGAGGCGGCCGGACTTTCGTTTCTTTCCGCTCAAGAAGCTTCTCGGAGGAGAAGCGAAACGTCTTGAGAGACAGACAGAGAGAGAGAGAGAGAGAGAGAGAGAGAGAGAGAGAGAGAGAGAGAGAGAGAGAGAGTCCCAGTGGCCTCCTGAAAAAAAAAAAAGCACCTTTGGCACAATCGTGACCCTGGATGACTGAGAATCTCCAGAGACGTCTGAACGGGATCTTTTCTTTCTCTCGCGGGGGAAGGGCTTCCCTGGTCGCCTGGGATCCCGTTGGGAAAGGGAGACTGGTCGCTCTCTGTGTGCTGTAATGGATTTCCCTTTTTTTTTTGATCTGGCTGGCTTGAGAGAGCAAAGCAGAGCCGGGTCCTTTGATAGGGGATCCTTGATGCTCTCTGAATCCGAATCCGAATCGGAAGAGAGTAGATCTGGAAGGGACCTTGGAGGTCTTCTAGTCCAGCCCCCTGCTCAAGCAGGAGACCCTAGACCATTTCAGACCAGTGGCTGTCCAGTCTCTTCTTAAAAACCTCCAGCGATGGAGCACCCACGACTTTTGCAGGCAAGCTGTTCCACTGGTTAATTGTTCTCACTGTTAACAGAGTAACAGAGTTGGAAGGGACCTTAGAGGTCTTCTAGTCCAGCCCCCTGTTCAAGCAGGAAAATCTATAGTACCACTTCAGACAGGTGATTGTCCAGCCTCTTCTTAAAAACCTCCAGCGATGGAGCGCCCACAACTTCTGGTGGCAAGCTGTTCCACTGGTTAATTGTCCTCACTGGTTAGGAAGTTTCTCCTTAATTCCAGCTTGCTCCTCTCCTTGCGTTTGGGGCTTTCCTTGTGGATGTTTGTCACTCACTTGGGAAAGGAAAACCCCCAAACTCAAGAGAGCACCAAGGACCCCAAAGTTCAACCCCGAACTACAAGCACAGGTAGTCCCGAACAGTTCATTTAGTGACCGTTTCAAGTTACAACGGAGCTGAGAAAAGGGGATCACGTGACCCCCGGGGACACTGAAACCATCCTAAGTACATGCCAGTTGCCAAGCATCCGAATTTTGAGTACGTGATCGTGGGGATGCTGCAACGGTCATCGGTGTGAAAAATGGTCGTAAGTCACTTTTTCTCAGCTCCGTTGTAACTTCAAACGGTCACTAAATGAACTGTTGGGGACTACCTGTGCTTGTAGTTCGGGGTTGAACTTCGGGGTCCTTGGTGCTCTCTGAGTTTGGGGTTTTTCCTTGCCCAAGTGAGTGACAAACATCCACAAGGAAAGCCCCAAACGCAAGGAGAGAAGCAAGCTGGAATTAAGGAGAAACTTCCTAACAGTGAGGACAATTAACCAGTGGAACAGCTTGCCACCAGAAGTTGTGGATGCTCCATCGCTGGAGGTTTTTAAGAAGAGACTGGACAGCCACTTGTCTGAAATGGTCTAGGGTCTCCTGCTTGAGCAGGGGGCTGGACTAGAAGACCTTCACAGGACTCTGGGACACTGCAACTGTTGTTAAATGTGAATCGGTTGTCAAGCCTCCGAACGTAAATCACCTGGCTATGGGGATGCTGTAATGGCCGTAAGTGGGAAAGATGGTCATAAGTTACTTTTCCCAGTGCTGTTGTAAGTTGGAACAGTCACTAAATGAACTGTGGACAGACAAGGATGACCTGTTGTGGTTCCAGCAGCTATCCAGTGAATTTCAGCAACCTTTGCCCTATAGGGAGTGACTCCAGCCTCTTAACCTAAAATAGCTTTTTTTTGCTGGGAGAATTTCCCAAGGGGTGCAAAACCAGACACTTTTGTTAAGACTTCTTAAAACAAACAAGCAAAGACACAACGAGATTCACCTTTCCTGGACAACTTGGGAAGTAGAGCTGTTCTGAATCTAGACAGTGTTTCCTACGAGATGTTTAGGCTTTGCAAGCTGGAGCTGTTCGGACGTGTTTATTTTTGTTTCAGCTGCAATTTTAGTACCGCTTTGATCCAGCCTTCTGATTTCTGGGCAAAGTGGAAAGAGTTGCAATCTTTAACCGCTTTACAAGGCCTTGGTAAGGACAGACTTGGAATACGTGCGTCCGGTTTCGGTCATCACAAGATGTTGTGACTCTGGAAAGAGCGCAGAGAGGAGCAACAAAGATGATCAGGGGACTGGAGGCTAAAACTTGCAAAGAGCGGTTTCTGGAACTGGGTATGTCTAGTTTAATGAAGAAAAAAAAAAAGGATTGGTGGGGACATGATAGCAATCTTCCAATATCTCAGGGGTTGCCCACAAAGAAGAGGGAGTCAAGCAACCTGTTGGAACTAAGGAGAAATTTCCTGACAGCTAGAACAATTAATCAGTGGAACGACTTGCCTCCAGAAGTTGGGGATGCTCCAAGACTGGAAGTTTTTAAGAAGAGATCGGACAACCATTTGTCTGAAATGGTATAGAGCTTCCTGCCTGACCAGGGGGTTGGACTAGAAGACCTCCAAGGCCCCTTCCAACTTCTATTCTATTCTATTCTATTCTATTCTATTCTATTCTATTCTATTCTATTCTATTCTATTCTATTCTATTCTATTCTATTCTACTCTACTCTACTCTACTCCACTCCACTCCACTCCACTCCACTCCACTCCACTCCACTCCACTCCACTCCACTCCACTCCACACCACACCACACCACACCACACCACACCATCCTATTTATTTTTTATATATATCTTTCTTTCAAAGGCCCTGTCTTCTTAATTCCTAAATGTCTTACTTCAGCAGAACGTCAGCAGAAGGACAAGGCGAGTTACAGGTTGAGGCTAGTTGGTTCAGTCCTGTGGGGTGTTGATGGCAACTGACAACTGCTATCCAGAGCTGAGTTCTACCTTTGCAAGGACTTTTCAACTCCACCCAGAGATAACAGGAAATAACGATACATGGAAGTGCCCCTGAGTAAGTGCAGAAATACACTGTTTGTGTACGAGTAGCTTGCCCTGTCAGTGCTTTGTTAATGCTCACACCGACACTGACAAGAACATGCCACTAAGATATAAAATGAGAAGCAAGCTCCATTCCCTACTTGCACTGGTGATGTTACCTAGTTTGGGTCATGAAACGTCTGCAAGAAAACAGCCCAGCTCAGAGAGCATTTCATTTCAACCTTTAGCTACAAATATTCTGTTCTGTTTGTATCTCAGGACAGTGGATACGTTGCAATAACTGTGCTAAAAAAAAAAAAAAAAAGCAATCATCAGGGCGAATATCATTGTATCCACCAGCAGCAAACCTCAAAACGACACATTAGCTTAGTCGCAACACATTTGTGCTAATAATAATCATCATAATAAAAAAAAAACTCTTGATGTACGTGACTCTCTTTGTCTCTGTGAGAAAGTAGAAATCACCTGGTTGCGCTCAAGAGCTTTTTTGCACAAATGAAGGTTTGCATTTTGGAGAGGCAGAGAATTTAAATTTATTCAGTCAGCGAATTGGCAAAAAGCAGTGAAGCAACTTCTCCCTACTCTAGCTTTAAGTGACATGTTGCTTTGTAATCATAAGAAATTCTTCCTTTAATGGCAGTTGTGTTTCTTATGAGTTCTTTTATTTTATTTTTTAAATTTGACATTGGCAGTATGTTTCTAAGAAGACATCCTTACTGGACAGTATGAATACTTATGAATAGAATAGAGCTGGAAGGAACCCTGGAGGTCTTCTAGTCCAGCCCCCTGTTCAAGCAGGAGAACCTATACCGTCTCAGACAGCTGAATGTCTAGCCTCTTCTTGAAAATCTCCAGTGATGGAGTGCCCATGATTTCTAGAGGCAACTTCTGTTCCACCGGTTGATTGTCCTCACTATCAGGAGGTTTCTCCTTAATTCCAGGTTGCTACTCTCTTTGATCAGTTTCCAATCATTGTTTCTTGTCCTGCCCCCTGGTGCTTTGGTGAATAACATGACCCCCTCTTCTTTGTGGCAGCCCCTCAAATACTGGAATACTTACTGCTCTCATGTCGAGCCTGTTTCTTCTTTTCTTTAGACTAGCCAAACCCAAGTCCCGCAGCCGTTCTTTGTATGTTTTAGTCTCCAGGCCTTGGATCATCTTAGTTGCTCTTCTCTGAATTTTTTCCAGACTGTCAACATCTTTTTTGTGATATGGTGACCAAAATTGGCTGCAGTATTCCAGGTGTGGTCTTACTAGGGCTTTGTAAAGCAGCCCTAGTACTTCGCGTGATCTTGATTCTATGCCTCTGTTTATACAACCCAGGATTGTATTAGCCTTTTTGGTTGCTGCTGCACACTGCTGGCTCATAGTCAAATGATCGTCCACCAGGACTCCAATGATGAAGCACATTAGACTACATTTGCTCTTTGTCTTAAGATGCCCAGTTCACTTAACAACCGTGTTACGAACTTCATAACTGCACTGATTCACTTAACAACGGCGGCAAGCAAGGTTGTAAAACGGGGCAAAACTCTCTTAATCACTGCCTCGCCACCATTTATTTAGCGCCCGTTCTAAGTTACGACGGCACTGAAGTGACTTACGACTATTTTTGCACACTTACGACCGTTGCAGCCTCCCCGTAGTCACGTGATCAAAATTCAGATGCTTGGCAACTGACTCACATTTATGACGGTTGCAGTGTTTTCCCCCACAACCCCCCCGGGGTCACGTGACCCCCTTTTGTGGCCTTCTGACGAGCAAAGTCAATGGGGGAACTCACAATTCACTGAACAGCCACGTTGCTAACTTCACAGCCGTGGCAAGAAAAGTCATAAAATGGGGCAAAACTCAATCATCTTGCTTAGCAGTGGAAATTTTGGACTCAGTTGTGCTCATAAGTGAAGGACTGCAAATAAGGTTTCGCGTTCACTAATATATCCCCCCCCCCTATTTTTCCCTATCCTTTATAGTCCTGGGATTTCCCAGACCAAGGTTCCATCCCAAAACTAACCAGGATCCTGCTCAACTTTCTTTCTTTCTTTCTTTCTTTCTTTCTTTCTTTCTTTCTTTCTTTCTTTCTTTCTTTCTTTCTTTCTTTCTTTCTTTCTTTCTTTCTTTCTTTCTTTCTTTCTTTCTTTCTTTCTTTCTTTCTTTCTTTCTTTTTCTTTCTTTCTTTCTTTCTTTCTTTCTTTCTTTCTTTCTCCCTCCCTCCCTCCCTCCCTCCCTCCCTCCCCCCTCTCTCTCTCTTTCCTTTCTCCCCCTCTACCTCTCTTTTCTTTCTTTCTTTCTTTCTCTTTTCTTTCCTTTTTCTTTCTTTCTTTCTTATTCTTTCTTTCTTTCTTTATCTTTCCCTCTTTTCGTTTATTCTTTTTTTCTTTTCTTTTTTCTTTCTTTCTTTTCTTTCTTTCTTTCTTTCCTTTCTTTCTTTCTTTTCGTCTTCCTTCCTTCCTTCCTCCCTTCCTTCCTTCCTTCCTTCCTTCCTTCCTTCCTTCCTTCCTTCCTTCCTTCCTTCCTTCCTTCCTTCCTTCCTTCTTTTTTAAAGACCGAACAAGGTTAACCAGGAACTTTCTCCCACTGTGACACATGCATGCAATCTCCCTTAATATTTTTGGCTGCAGCCCGATTTCCCTATGGTATCTCAGCCCCTGTAAAGCTGATGATAATCATTTTGTGTTCAAAGAAAACTGGGGATTGCCCTGTGTTTGTGTGTGAGCGAACACACCCTTAAATCAGTCTTGGCAACTGCATGGGCAGGTCCATGCTGTTCTCTGAGCAATATTTTTCTGAAGTGGTTTCCTGCTCTTTTTATCCTGGGGGGCGGGGGGAGAGAGACAGAGAGAGAGACAGAGAGACAGAACAAGACAGAGAAAGAGAAAGAAGAAGAGAGAGAGAAAGAAAGAGAAAGGGTGAAAGAAAGAGAGAGAAAGAAAGAGAAAAAAGAGAGACAAAGAAAGAGAGAGAGAGAAAGAGAAAAAAGAGAACAGAGAGACAAAGAGAGAACAAGAGAGAGAGAAAGAGAAAGAGGAAGAAAAAGAAAGAGAGACAGAGACAGAGACAAAGAAAGAGAGAGAAAGAGAAAAAAGAGAACAAAGAGACAGAAAGAAAGAGAGAGAACAAGAGAGAGAGGAAGAAAGGAAGAAAAAGAAAGAGACAAAGAGAAAGGAAGAGAAAGAAAGAGAGAAAGGGAGAAAGAGAGAAAGAAAGAAGGAAAGGAAGAGAGGGAAAGAAAAAGAGGAGAGAGAGAGAGAGAACAAGACAGAGAAAGAAAGAGAGAGAGAGAGAGAAAGAAGGAGAAAGGGTGAAAGAGAAACAGAAAGAGAAAGAAAGAGAAAGAGAGAGAGAAAAAAGAGAAAGAGAGAGAGAAAGAGAAAAAAGAGAACAGAGAGACAAAGAAAGAAAGAAAGAACAAGAGAGAGAGAGGAAGAGAAAGAGAGAGAGAGGAAGAAAAAGAAAGAAAGACAGAGACAGAGACAGAGACAGACAAAGAAAGAGAGAGAGAGAAAGAGAAAAAAGAGAACAGAAAGAGACAAAGAGAAAGAAAGAGGGAGAACAAGAGAGAGAGAAAGAAAGAGGAAGAAAAAGAAAGAAAGAAAGAGACAAAGAGAAAAGAAGAGAGAAAGAGAAAGAAGGAAAGGAAGAGAAAAAAAAAAAAAGAGAGAGAGAGAGAGAGACACTCTCTCTCTGTGTATATGTGTGTGTGTGACTGGCCCAGAGTCTCCCAGCTGACTTTCATGCCTAAGGCAAGTCTATAACTGGCTTTCCTTGCTCTTAGTCCAGTTCCTTAATAACTTGACCAGACAAGCTTGCTCTCCCTACTTGCACGCTGCAACGGGGTTGTTTGTTTTTAAAAAAATCTCAGTAAGCCAACGGAGTTACGATTGTTGGAAGGGACCACTGGATCCCCTGAATTAAATCCTTAATAGCTCGTGGAAGCCCATTCAGGTGGTTCCTGACTTAACATCCATTCGAATCTGCTACTTGACATATTCCACCCAGCTGCTTTATTAGGGGGGTTACCCCAGCCTCAGCGGTAGTGGAGGTGTTAGAATATTGAAACGGCAAAGTTGTGGTTTCACACAGCCGTCGTACCGTGCGGGGGAGAAATTCTCTAGAAATGTAGCAACGGTAGGTCCTGAGGGTTTTTTTTTCTTCAGCTTTTCTTTTTTCCCCACAATAGTACCACAACTGTTGCAAAGTGAGGCAATTGTTGAGTGAGTTTTGCCCCATTTTACGACCTTCCTGGCTAGAGTGGCGAAGCCAATCTCTCTAGTTGTTAAGTGAGTAAATGGTCATTAAGCAAATCTTAACACTGACTTTTCCTGTCAGAAAGTTATAAAAAGGGATCCCAGAGCCCGGGACACTGCAACTGTCGTAAGTATGAGTCAGTTGCGAAGGGTCTGAATTTCGATCACGGGACCATGTCCGTGCTGCGACGGTCGTAAAGTGTGAAAAATGGTCCTACGTCCAATGCTGGGATTCAGCCGGTTCGCACCAGTTCGGCAGAACCGGTAGCTAAATCCGGAAGTCCGTTCTAGGCCTCAGAGGCCCAGGCCTGCATCCAATAAGAGAACCGGCTGTTCAGGTATTTCAATCCCACCACTGCCTACATCCCGTTTTTTTCCAGCGGCGTTGTAACTTTGAACCAGGGGTCTTCAAACTTGGCCCTTTTATGACTTGTGGACGTCAACTCTCAGAATTCCTCAGCCAGGCACGCTGGCTGAGGAATTCTGGGAGTTGACGTCCACAAGTCATAAAAGGGCCACGTTTGAAGACCCCTTCTCTACATCACTGTTTCTCAAGCTGAGCAGCTTTTAAGGTGTGTGGACTTCAGCTCCCAGAATTCCACGCTGGCTGAGGAATTCTGGGAGTTGAAGTCCACGAGTCATAAAAGGGCCACGTTTGAAGACCCCTGTTTTGAACGGTCGCTAAATCAACCGTTGTACATTTCCTATGAAGCCAGAGCTCCCGTGTTTTCGGTCTGCAGGACTCCGTTGCAGAGCAACTACGATAAGTCCCCAGGAAAGTAAATAAATGAGTCCATTCAATCAATAAATAAGTTCAAAACATAAATAAGTTCACAGGCATGGGAAAAGAGCAATTCTCCTGTTTGGCATTAATGAAAGAGACAAGAATGTTGTTATTGTCACCAGTTCAGGGCACTTTATTGTTTATTGATCCACCTGCTCAGGATCATGTAACAGGATGTGTGAGGTCATGTCAGCAGCCTGTCACACCTCTCCATTTGTTGGTGAGCAAAAATGGTGCAGAGATATATAGATATAAATAGATACAAGATTCTTTACCGGCCAAGTTCAGAAAAATGGCTGTCCAGTCTCTTCTTAAAAACACTGGAATTTTTTAAGAAGAGACTGGACAGCCATTTGTCTGAAATGGTATAGGGACTCCTGCTTGAGCAGGGGGGTTGGACTAGAAGACCTCCAAGGTCCTTTCCAGCTCTATTCTGAATCAAAAGCAGACCTTATATTTTCCCAGTCCACAGGCATTTATGAACCACTTTGTAAAACCATTCCCCCCCCCCCAAGGATGGAAATCAGATAGAGGCAACTTGCTATATAAGTACTTCAACATGTAATTTCCTGGGATTGCTGTACAAGTCAAAACTCTTTTGTTCTGATTGCCTTTGGAAATTGCGAAACAAGCCAGCTTTTTGTAGGAATGGTAGGTAATTTGAAGGCCGGGTCAAATGTCTGAACGCTATTTCTATAGAGAGCCTTTCTCTCACTTTTTTTCTGAAGGGTTTACCTGGAAAGTTTGCGAGCAAATGCTTCAGGCAGGGAAATAATGCAAGGGCTTTTGAAGTTTGGCAAGACATCCAGCCCAAGGTTTGTAAAGTTCACTTTACAAAAAGGTAGAAGTAAAAACAAACAAAAAAAAAATGTTTCTGGTTCACCTTCATCATTAAAAGCAGCTTTATGCATTCAAAGTCTTCTTTGCATTTGCTTCGGTTGCTAAACGAAGACTTGAGCCAAAAACAGGGTGTGCTTTACCTGACAAAGAAAAAAAAAAGCTGCATAAAACATGAAGGGGAGGTGGCTGTTGTGGTTAAAGTTACCTGGCCAGATTGTCCTAGCACGGTGTCGAATCCTGTTTCTTATTACCTTGTGGACTTCTCGGATGTCACCTCCTCCCCTGCTCCCTTACTCTCAATTTATAAAGAACTTCCATGCAAGGGACTGTTGAGATGCTCAGATGTCCACAGGAGGTATTGATTGCTTCAAAGATTAAGAAGGACCCTCTCCACAATGCAAAGACTAAACAAAGCCTTGTTTTAATGAATTAAGGTAATGCTAAAAATCCATGGACGTCAGCACACAAAGAATTGTGGTTTCATATCTCCAGGTCCATTATGACGGGGCGCTAAAGGGTTATTTCCTGCCAAGCATCTTGGGTCACCCAGCACACAGGGCTGGCTGTCTAAGAAACAGAAAAGGACATTTTTCTCGAGTCAACCGATCAGTCCCTTGACAACTTGTGTGTAATGAAAGCAGGAAGCAATTCCTACTTATCCTCCAATGAGCCTCTCATTTCCTTCTTTTTTTCCAGAAGGAGTTGTGGGTAAGACCGCAGGGGTTTTCAGGGCTGTGCTTTTGATCACTAAGCACACACAGAATTTCAAGAAGAGGCACATTTGGTCGATATGACTGATCCGGATGGTATTCTGTTTTTGCCAGCGTTGTTCCAGGTGATCGGTTGCCGTAGGTCCCTTCTTCAACGTGTTCCTTCAATTGTAGGGCTAAGCTTCTCCTTACATCTTTTAAATTTTAAAGTTTTTATTGATTTTTTCCCCCTATACAATTCAATAGTACTTATTCAACAAACGTGTTGTCCGAGTTTATCATTCAATAATACAAATTTAATTCCTAATCCTTTATTCTTTTCTCCAGCCATTGATAAAATAAGTCCCAGGTTTGAAAGTATTCTGTTTCTTCTTTTTCTTTCAACCTCATAGTAAGCATTTCCGCACATTTTAGTATTAATTGATCAATTAATTAATTAATTAATTAATTCCTCTGGTGGTATTTCTTCATTTTTCCAATATTGTGCAAATATGATTCGTGCCGCTGTTATCACATGTAAAATCAAGTATATACTTTGTTTATCAATGTTTTCTGGCATTATACCTAGTAAAAAAAGTTCAGGTTTAAAATCTACATGCTTTCCCAATATCTTTTCTATCCAAGTATGTATTTTTGTCCAGTACTTCTTTGCTTTAAAACATGTCCACCATACATGATAATAAGTACCTGACTTATGTTTGCATTCCCAATATCTATCTGACATATTTTTAAACATTTTTGCAAGTGCCATCTATAAAACATTTTATATAGGTTTAATTTATAAGAAGTTGATTGACATTGTCAATTTATAATTTCTTTCCCACAGGTTTTGCCATTTTTCTAAATCTATGTTATATCCAAAATGTCTTGCCCATGTTATCGTCGTTTCTTTAACTTGTTCATTTTCCATTTTCAAATTCAATAAAAAGTTACAAATTTTTTAAATTAGTTTTTCATCAGAGGTTAATAATGTCTGATCAAACAAGGGCTGTTCTTTATAAAATCCGTACAGTTTAACATCTTTATCATATCTAACTTGCATTTGTAAGTATGCCTATCATGATAGATCCATACCCTGGATTTTTTCCTTACATGTTGAGCTAAGCTTCTCTGGATACGATTAAGCTGATGAATGACGTTACACAGAGCTATATGGTTGCCTCTTATTATTTTTAGATAGACCTCTAAACTTTAAAAGTTTGAGAGGTCACATGTTGGTCTTAAGGTGCTTATAGTGTAAAATTCTGTGCAGGAGAAACCACCAGGAAGGGAAGGAATTAATGGCACGATAAACGGCATATAAAATTGGTTCAAGGGACTGAGTTTATGGCTCTCTACCATAAACCTTTAGATACCTTTATCTGTCTGTTTTCCCCTCCCTCATTGTTAGTCATGTATGGGACAGGCTAAGAAGAAGAAAAGCTGGTGACTCCCAATCTATAAAAGATTTTATCCAGTTGCTTGGAAACTGGGTGAATGGTTAATTGCAAATGCATGTTTGTCACTCTATATATTTTTTATTGTCTTCAGATCTCCTTGTATTTTCTTTGGATGTTCAATGTTAAATGAAGGAATAACCAGAAAGTTCAGAAGAATAGAATAGAATAGAATAGAATAGAATAGAATAGAATAGAATAGAATAGAATAGAATAAATAGAATAGAGTAGAGTAGAGTAGAGTAGAGTAGAGTAGAGTGTGGAATGGAATGGAATGGAATGGAATGGAGTAGAGTAGAGTAGAGTAGAGTAGAGTAGAGTAGAGTAGAGTAGAGTAGAGTAGAGTAGAGTAGAGTAGAGTAGAGTAGAGAGTGGAATGGAATGGAATGGAATAGAATAGAATAGAATAGAATAGAATAGAATAGAATAGAATAGAATAGAATAGAATAGAATAGAATAGAATAGAATACAATAGAATACAATAGAATACAATAGAATACAATAGAATAAGAGAGGAGAGGAGAGGAGAGGAGAAGAGTGAAATGGAATAGAGAATAGAATAGAATAGAATAGAATAGAATAGAATAGAATAGAATAGAATAGAATAGAATAGTTGAGTTGGAAAGGACCTCAGAGGTCTTCTAGTCCATCCCTGTGCTTGAGCAGGAGACCCTATACCATTTCAGGCAAGTGGCTGCCCAGTCTCTTCTTAAAAACCTCCGTTGTTGGGGCACCCACAACTTCTAAAGGCAAGCTATTCCATTGGTTAATTGCTCTCACCATTAGGAAAATTCTCCTTAGTTCTAGATTGCTTCTCTCCTTGGTTAGTTTCCATCCATTATTTCCTGTCTTGGCTTTTGGTGCTTTGGAAAATAGTAGGACCTCCACATCTTGATAGGAGCTTCTTCCAGCAAAGAGATGAAAACCAGATTTTTTGTTTACTCGACAATAGTTTCCTTGACCATTTAAGACAGGGGTCTTCAAACTTGGCCCTTTTATGACTTGTGGACTTCAACCCCCAGAATTCCTCAGCCAGGCACGCTGGCTGAGGATTCTGGGAGTTGAAGTCCACAAGTCATAAAAGGGCCAAGTCTGAAGACCCCCGATTTAAGATCACGGAAGGACTTGGGTTCTTTACGAGTACGAGAACAAATGCTGATTCTGTAATATTAAAACCAATTTTAATATATTGCCCTCCTTCCCTCTGTGTTTTAGGATTGAAAAGCCTTGTGGGATTTATCTGCACACTTGCTCTTTGTGGAAGACATTTTATTCGATGTAGGAGAAGAGTTTTGTCCGGCTTTTCAAATATGACCCTATGGGATCATGCTTCTTTGGGATTCCGATAGAAAAACCCACCCATGAAATTGCCATTATGTCATTCAGGGAGACTGACCCGGATATCGGAGCCTTTTTAGTAAGTATCAACTTGGGACAGTATCGTGCAAACTTTAAAGACTTCGGCTACCACACTGTGCAAGAGTGCTTGGGCATAAATGACAGCGTCCTTCAACATGTTGGAATATCCCCTACGGGCCACCGTAGACGAATCCTCAAGCAGTTGGAGGCCATGTTGACAAGAATGCCGGAAACGGCTACATCAGATCAAAGTGGCTCTCCCAGGCATCTCCTCCATCCCAAACAGGTGAACGAAGCAGGTGGTGGGCCATCTGATGGACACAGCAACACAGCTTGTGGCAGCAACTGTGAAAGAAACCCACACTACACATCCCATGTCTTGTTGGGAAACAGAGACAGTAGTCCAGTTTTGGATCTGGACTCTTCTGACACGTTTGGTCCGAACCCGTTGGCAGATCCCGCCACGGTTCCACAAAATTCACCGAAAAACGCGACGTCGGAGAAGAAACCTTGCACGGAGGATCATCCGAAGACAGGGGAGCCAGAAACACCGGAGTTTCAAGTTATCGCCGCTCCCAAAGATGGATCTCTGTCTTCTGCTTTCTCTCCTGCTGAGGAGAAAACCAGCCAGGTGGAGCTCTTATCAGGCTTGAGAAGTTTCCTCGGCGATCTGCAGGAGACGCCGTTCTTTGAGTTCAAAGGTGAAATGGTGCAAAACGATTTGTACGACACTTGCGCCCAAAGTCCATCAAGAGTGGGCCCCAGGCCAACGCGATCTTTTATGCTTCGGCACCGTCCTGTTCCAGAAATCCCAGGGGTTCCCTTGCTAGCAGCTTCAAACAGGTAAACTTTAAAACGTCGGTCAATGTTAAGCTTGCAATAGTGGCTAATATCTGTCAGTTATCTGTCAGTTAAATGCTAAGTTGCGCCCGGCATTTTTGAGTGTTGGATACCTTTCACTTGTAGCGTTTCCAAAAGATGTACAACCTGGGCCTTTTCATTTGTAAACTTGCTGCCCATCTTTTCCTAGACGGGGTCATCTTGTAGGAGAGATGGGCAGGCAGCACAAACATTTCAAAAAATAATTTTTGTCGACTTAGGGAGAGCTGGACTAAAAAACGGGCTTGGGCTAAAAGGAAAGGTGGGCAGCCTATAACTAGAAAGGTAGAAAGATCGACGAACAAACCATGTTTATGATGTTTCTGAAAAGGTCGTCTTCAGACCAGGATTGGATGACAGTCAGCCCCGAAAACACTCAAATCTTCTGTTACCAAGCTAATTACAATCTCTGGGGAAACAACCTGGTATCCAAAGTTTCTGTTTCAAATAATTAAGATTATTAAGAGTACACGTAGCTACTTCGAATTACGGCCATAATTGAGCCCAAAATTTCTGTCACTAAGCGAGACTGTAGCTAAGCGAGTTTTGCCTCGTTTTATGACTTTTCTTGCCCCAGTTGTTAAGTTCATCGCTTGTTCAGTTGTTCAGTTAGTAAGACGGTTGTTAATTGAATCTGGCTTCCCCATGGACTTTGCTTGTCAGAAGTCGCGAAAGGGGATCGCGTGACCCCTGGGACACACTGCGACCGTCATAAATATGAGTCAGTTGCCAAGAGTCTGAATTTGTTTTTTAAAAAATATATGTTTTATTGATTTTTAACATAATCACCTTAATATTTGGTTAACAGCGTATTGTCTGGGTTTATATTTTAAAAAAAAACCATCCATAACAATTCATTTCTATAATTCTATAGTCCGTATAATGGCTTTGCTGGATTTTCCCTTCTTCCAATAATATTCTCTTTTGCCAACTTTAAATTAATGCAGTTCTTATTCTTTGAATGGATGACAGTTAAATATAGACATTTTCCTCATGTTTCTGCAAATAATAACCACATCAGTCTAAAGCTTCCAATTGATCATCTCGATTGCCTCGCCATAGATCCTGTTTGCAAAATTCTTATTTAAATTTGTTTTCCCCATAATATTCAAACCATTCCTACTGGTTAAGATTTTCTCAAAATTAGTTACACTTCAGTATTTAAGTCTTTTTTTCCTCCTACAGGCCATCCCAACACTTTTACATTTCTCATATCTTAAAAAAAGAAAAGAGAGAAAAAGAAACAGAGAAAACATTTCTTTTATATAAACCATCCATGAGCCAGTTGCCAGGCGTCTGAATTTTGATCACGGGACCCCGAGGATGCAACAGCGGTCGTAAATGTGAAAAATGGTCGTAAGTCACTTTTTTTCAATGCTGTTGTCACTCGGAACGTCACTAAATGAGTTGAGAACTACTTGTAATGAATGTTCCCTTCTAATATCATCCTTGACCAGCTATGGACACACAGCTCTGAAATTATTTGCTTCTGGCTGGTAGATTTTGACTCAGTCAAGGCAGTGAGAATTGGAACAGAATTAAAAGTTCTCACCTCCGCGGCAATGCATTTAAATTTATGATCGATTTGCATAGATTATGCAAATTGTAGCAGAGAGAGGTTAATTCTGGGAAAAACCTGTGTCAATGGGCAGGGTGATGACAGCTTAATAAGTTGTCATGCATGGGCTGTGCCCTCATATGAGGATATTGTCTTTTTATTAAAAAATGTCAGCTAAGGTATTTAAGAACTGCTAACACCATAAGCTTGCATAAGTTGTTAGCAACAACTTCCAGACTAGCTTAAAATTATGAAATTCCCTAATAAGTTTCCTACCAGGTATTATTAATCTGGTGCTGCTTCTCCTTAACTTCTCCAATTTTGCCCCTCCTGTAGGGATGTAGCATCAGTAGCCCAGTTGAAAATAGTTCATAATAAGAATAAATCCAGATTTGGAACACCTGAGAAGTACACAATAAACTAGATTACCATATGTACTGTAAGGCAGTACAGGAGGAGCTATTTCCAAATTTGTAAGCTATTTCAAAATATTGTGCTGGTTCGGCTGGAGTTACGCGTCAGCACTAGGATCTTAAGGACGAAATATTTTCAGGATCTGCAGTTGGTCCTTGACTTATAACCATTTGTTTAATGACTGTTCCAAGTGACCGCAGGACTGAAAGAAAGTGATTTATGACCGTTTTAGCACCTCCCAGGGTCGCGTGATCAAAATCTGCACACTTTGAAACTGACTCATATTTATGACGGTTGCAGTGACTGGGTTGTGATCCCTTTCATGGACCTTCTGACAAGCAAAGTCAGTGGGGAAGTGAGATTCATTTAACAACCGTGTTGCTCACTTAACAATTGCAAGGTTCACTTAACAATGCCCGACTTAAAGTCGTAAAAATGGGACCAAATTCAGTTAACCATCGTCTCACTTAGCAATGGAAATTTTGAGCTCAATCGTGGACATATGTTGAGGATTATACCTGTATAGTCTAGTTCAGGGGTCTTCAAACTTGGCCCTTTTGTGACCTGTGGACTTCAACTCCCAGAATTCCTCAGTCGGCCATTTTGATGAAACTGCGGGCTTGGATCCAGACCAGGGGTCTTCAAACTTGGCCCTTTTGTGACCTGTGGACTTCAACTCCCAGAATTCCTCAGCCAGCGTGCCTGGCTGAGGAATTCCGGGAGTTGAAGTCCACAAGTCATCAAAGGACCAGGTTTGAAGACCCCTGGTCTAGTTCTAGCTGGGTCTTACTCAGTGAAGAGATGCCTACCAAACATGTGGTCTGAACCATCCAGAATTCTGCAAGTCACGTGGGAATTCTGGAACACAAGAGGAAAAAGTGACTCAGGCCTTCTAGGAAAGCTGAGGCTAGGATCAGGTTTGGCGAGTTGTAGAACGACTTCACCACGATGTGGGGTTACGTTCAGCGAAATGAAGCTGAAGCACACGGGGTTGGGAAACTGTAGCCGTGAAGGCAATAATAGAGAGGTGGAGGAAGAACCAGGACTTGGGGGAAACTAGGGAAATGATTGTCCCCAAAGGTGCTTTTTTTCAGGAGGCAACCGGACTTTCTTGTTTTTCTTTGAAGACGTTTCGCTTCTCATCCCAGAAGCTTCTTCAGCTCTGACTGGGATGGTGGGGAACGGAAGGATTTATACTCCTTGCAGACAGCTGGTCGTTTGCCTTCTTTTAGAGAGTCGTTGAGGCCACCTGGAGGTTTTATCTGTGACATCATTCTTCAAAGAAAAACCAGAAAGTTCAGTGGCCTCCTGAAAAAGCACCTTTGGGACAAACATGACCTGGATGACTAAGAATCTCCATAGACATTTCGGGAAATGATTGAAGCCTGGGAAACGGGCCCCTTGTCAGTCAACAGGAGTGACTTATCAAGTTCTTAGGAGTCAAGGGTTTGGCAGCCCAAGGAAACAACAACCAGTTGCAAGACATCAATACACCAATCAACCAACAGAACCTAGAATAATAGAGTTGGAAGGGACCTTGGAGGTCTTCGAGTCCAACCCCCTGCTCCAGCAGAAGACCCTATACCATTTCAGATAACTGGTTGTCCAGTCTTTTTTTGTTGAAAGCCTCCAGTGATGGATCACCCACAACTTCTGAAGGCAAGCTATTCCATTGATTGCTCTCACCGTAAGGAAATTTCCCCTTAGTTCTAGGTGGCTTCTCTCCTTGGTTTAATTTCCAACCATTGTTTCTTAGGAAGAAACCATTGTTTCAGTAGGAAGGGTACCTCATAAATACGACTTATAGAATAGCCCAAAGCATGTATTCCAGTAGAGAGAAGTTCCCTGAGGGTGGGCTCCAGCATGAATCCGAAAACTTGGAAGGGTAAACCTTTGGTCCTGGTGACCGACCCAGATTGGACCTTGCAAGTCAAGTTTTGTTCACATTGCCCTGATGTTGGTGCATTCGGGAGCTAATAAGTAAGGAAGCCACTTCTTTCTCTTCCTCTTGTTTTGTTGTTGTTGTTGTTGTTGACTGATAATGGAAGAGCTTGAGATTTTACTTAATGGGCTAAGGAGACTTTTAAAGATATTTATTTAGTTAATATGTAAGACTTAGATCTATAAGGGAAATGAAAATTAGCTATTAGATTATAGCTTTGAATTGTACTATGAAAGTTGATTTGTGACTATAAAAGATATTTTATTAGTAAATGATGAGGTACTAAGATGAGAAAAAGAATATATTTGTGAATGTAACTAACTGAATAATAGGTGTATTGTAGTTATGATAACTACTTTGTAATGAAATTAGAAAATTTTGGGTTACCCGAAGTTTAAACATTATGGATATTAAAGCCTAATTGGAATATGTTAATTGAAAGTTAGGTAAAACTCAAAAACAGGACTTGGATATGTATATCTAAAATTATATTTTCAAATGTATTGATTGATTGAGCTATAATTAGCAATGTTTTAACTTGAATCTGATATAATAATTAAGGGAAATAGAGAGGGAACTTATAATGATGTAACCTGAGATACAGTGGGGCAAAAAAGTATTTAGTCAGCCACCAATTGTGCAAGTTCTCCCACTTAAAAAGATGAGAGAGGCCTGTAATTGTCATCATAGGTAGACCTCAACTATGAGAGACAAAATGAGAAAACAAATCCAGACAATCACATTGTCTGATTTGGAAAGAATTTATTTGCAAATTATGGTGGAAAATAAGTATTTGGTCACCTACAAACAAGCAAGATTTCTGGCTCTCACAGACCTGTAACTTCTTCTTTAAGAGGCTCCTCTGTCCTCCACTCATTACCTGTATTAATGGCACCTGTTTGAACTTGTTATCAGTATAAAAGACACCTGTCCACAACCTCAAACAGTCACACTCCAAACTCCACTATGGTGAAGACCAAAGAGCTGTCGAAGGACACCAGAAACAAAATTGTAGACCTGCACCAGGCTGGGAAGACTGAATCTGCAATAGGCAAGCAGCTTGGTGTGAAGAAATCAACTGTGGGAGCAATAATTAGAAAATGGAAGACATACAAGACCACTGATAATCTCCCTGGATCTGGGGCTCCACGCAAGATCTCACCCCGTGGGGTCAAAATGATCACAAGAACGGTGAGCAAAAATCCGAGAACCACACGGGGGGACCTAGTGAATGACCTGCAGAGAGCTGGGACCAACGTAACAAAGGCTACCATCAGTAACACACTACGCCGCCAGGGACTCAGATCCTGCAGTGCCAGACGTGTCCCCCTGCTTAAGCCAGTACATGTCCAGGCCCATCTGAAGTTTGCTAGAGAGCATTTGGATGATCCAGAAGAGGATTGGGAGAATGTCATATGGTCAGATGAAACCAAAGTAGAACTGTTTGGTAGAAACACAACTCATCTTGTTTGGAGGAGAGAGAATGCTGAGTTGCATCCAAAGAACACCATACCTACTGTGAAGCATGGGGGTGGCAACATCATGCTTTGGGGCTGTTTCTCTGCAAAGGGACCAGGACGACTGATCCGTGTACAGGAAAGAATGAATGGGGCCATGTATCGTGAGATTTTGAGTGCAAACCTCCTTCCATCAGCAAGGGCATTGAAGATGAAACGTGGCTGGGTCTTTCAGCATGACAATGATCCCAAACACACCGCCCGGGCAACGAAGGAGTGGCTTCGTAAGAAGCATTTCAAGGTCCTGGAGTGGCCTAGCCAGTCTCCAGATCTCAACCCCATAGAAAACCTTTGGAGGGAGTTGAAAGTCCGTGTTGCCCAGCGACAGCCCCAAAACATCACTGCTCTAGAGGAGATGTGCATGGAGGAATGGGCCAACATACCAGCAACAGTGTGTGCCAACCTTGTGAAGACTTACAGAAAACGTTTGACCTCTGTCATTGCCAACAAAGGATATATAACAAAGTATTGAGATGAACGTTTGATATTGACCAAATACTTATTTTCCACCATAATTTGCAAATAAATTCTTTCCAAATCAGACAATGTGATTGTCTGGATTTGTTTTCTCATTTTGTCTCTCATAGTTGAGGTCTACCTATGATGACAATTACAGGCCTCTCTCATCTTTTTAAGTGGGAGAACTTGCACAATTGGTGGCTGACTAAATACTTTTTTGCCCCACTGTATATATGAAAGACTTTGTTATTGGATTATTGACTACCCAACCAACACACTGCTTCCTAAATATTTGGCTGTAAAATTGAAAAATTAATAAAACTTGTTACAAAAAAAAAAAAAGAAAGTAAGGAAGCCACTCCAACTCAATGAAATAGGACAATTACATCTTTCTGTTCAGTATTGGGTGTTTTTGATTATGCAGATTGGTCCCAAAGGTGCTTTTTCAGGAGGCAACTGGACTTTCTTGTTTTTCTTTGAAGACGTTTCGCTTCTCATCCCAGAAGCTTCTTCAGCTCTGACTGGGATGGTGGGGAACGGAAGGATTTATACTCCTTGCAGACAGCTGATCGTTTGCCTCCTTTTAGAGAGTCGTGGAGGCCACTTGGAGGCTTACCTGTGTCCTCAGGGTCACCTGAGTGGTGCAAATGGGTGTGGAGCCTTCTTGGCTGCAGGATGTTTTCTGCCCTGGGTCCCTTCACTGTTGAAGACAGGTGCAGGCTGTTGGGGATGAGTCTGTGTTGTTGTCTGCATCTCAAACTGAAGCGCAAATGGTTCCTGGAGTCTGCCATGTTTTCTGGAAATCTGTTCATAACCTGCACCCTTCAAAGGGTGTTCATCCCAAGGTGCATAGATAAATGTCTATGGAGATTCTCCGTCATCCAGGTCAGGGTTGACCCAAAGGAGCTTTTTCAAGAGGCAACTGGACTTCCTTGTGTTTCTTTGAAGACATTTTGCTTCTCTTCCAAGAAGCTTCTTCAGCTCTGTGCATAGATAAATGTATACGGAGATTCTCCATCATCCAGGTCATGGCTGTCCCAAAGGAGCTTTTTCAAGAGGCAACTGGACTTTCTTGTTTTTCTTGGAAGACGTTTTGCTTCTCTTCCAAGAAGCTTCTTCAGCTCTGCGCATAGATAAATGTCTACGGAGATTCTCCGTCATCCAGGTCATGGCTGTCCCAAAGGAGCTTTTTCAAGAGGCAACTGGACTTCCTTGTTTCTTCCCAAAGCACCTTTTGGAACAACCCTGACCTGGATGACTGAGAATCTGCGTAGACGATTATGCAGATTGCAAAATTTGGGCTCAGGAAGCCAAGTCAGAGCTAGTCAATCACCACCCCTTCCTTCTCCCTCTCTTCTTCTTCTTCCTCTTCCTCCTCCCCATCGCCCTATTTCCTCTTTTCAATAGAGAAAAGTAAGGGGGAAGTTTTGAGAAAACGGATAAGTCAGATCCATTTCTCAATGTTTTGATCTTGTCTCAGGAAAGATTTTGAGTTTTACATGATTTCAGCGGTGTGTGTGTGTGTGTGTGTGTGTGTTTTCTGATGAGTTGGATGGAATGTAATTTATTTAGAACTTTTCATAAAGGCAACGAACCGCCTTTTTCTAATAGGAGAAGTCTGCTTGAGACGACACTATGGCGTTTTGCCTGAGTGAAGAAATGGATTGATTTTTTTTATTTATTTATTTCTGGAGCAGCGTTTTGTGAAATAATTTGTTGATTTAACATTAAAGCAGGGATGGGCAACTGTAGGGGTGACATGACAGCAGACTTCCAATATCTGAGGGGCTGCCACAAGAAAGAGGGGGGGGGCAACCTGTTCTCCAAAGCACCTGAAGGCAGGACAAGAAGCAATGGATGGAAACTAATCAAGGAGAGAAGCAACCTAGAACTAAGGAGAAACTTCCTGACAGTTAGAACAATTAACCAGTGGAAAAACCTGCCTCCAGAAGCGGTGAATGCTCCAACACTGGAAGTTTTTAAGAAGAGACTGGACAGCCATTTGTCTGAAATGGTATAGGGTTTCCTGCCTGAGCAGGGGGTTGGACTAGATGACCTCCAAGGTCCCTTCCAACTTTATTATTATTATTATTAAGAAGCAATGGATGGAAACTAACCAAGGAGAGAAGCAACCTAGAACTAAGGAGAAATTTCCTGACAGTGAGAACAATTAACCAGTGGAACGACTTGCCTCCAGAAGTTGTGGATGCTCCAACACTGGAAGCTAAGAAGAGACTGGACATCCACTTTCCTGAAATGCTATAGGGTCTTCTGCTTGAGCAGGAGGTTGAACTAGAAGACCTCCAAGGTTCCTTCCGACTCCGTTATTCTGTTATCTTTACGACCTGCGGACTTCAACTCCCTGAATTAATGCTGGCTTAGGAATTCTGAGAGTTGAAGTCCATGGGTCAGTCATAAAGGGGCCATATTTGCCCATCCCTTCATTAAAGGCTTTATGAAAAAGCAGGCAATCTTTCCCAGCCTCTTTGCTTCCGTATTGTCTGAAATAAAATTTTCAGAATTCTTTGCCCACTATGATGGAACGCTAACTTCCAATGTATGGGAATGGTGTACGAAGACTAGTCTAATTCAGCCATTTAACGATATGGAATCTGGACTCAACTGTGTGAAACATGAAAACAGGTTCCCAGTGCATGGTAGCACGAAAAGAAAAACTCTTTCCTACTTCTTAAAGCAGCTGTGTCTTTGGCAAGACACGGCTGCTTTGAAAAACCATCTCTAGCTTTATCCCCGGTGGTCTGTTCGTTCAGGACACTCTACATTTCCACGATGGAAAAAAACCTTGACGGGCTGTGAGCAGGCTAAAGTTTCTCACAAGTCAGAAACTTGAGTTATGTAGCCATTATCAGAGGTTGCTGCTTTTAAACTTCGTTATGTAAACAGTTTTGAAAGGACAAGTGTCAAGAATTCTTTTCTTCTGTTGACCCTGAAACACAGCCGAAATGCAGGTAGTCGCATTTATGAATTGTTTTCCCTTCAGGCAAACCTTAAGTTTAAATTGAATAGAAACACAAGGATACCCGTTTTGGAGAGGGGTGGGTGTTTATTTTGACTGAGTGATTCTAGCCTTCAGGGCTTAGATAGATTACTTTCCCTTAACTTTCTGCTCGGATTCTTGTTGTCGGCAGTTCTGAGACACAGATCAAGGTTTCCTCCTATATCTTATCTCAGCTCAGTATATAGGCACTTCCTAAATAAGGACTTATCTTCCCATAGCTCATAAAGGATTATGGCACGGGTCCCCAACCCGGTACCGGGCCACAGCATGCCAGCAACCGGTCTGCACAAACAAGCAAAGCCCCATCCGTGGGATGCAGGCAGCACACGAAACCACGCACCCTCCAGTCCATGGAAAAAGCTTTCTCCACGTAACCGGTCCCTGCTGCCCAAAAGGTTGGGGGCCTCTGGATTATGGGACATTGAAAATATTGGAGAAAAACCACGTAAACTATTTCAGGACATTTTAAATCCTGTGAGTTTTTGATCAATACGATCATTTTAATGCCACTTTACAAGGCCTGGGTAAGGCCACACTTGGAATACTGCATCCAGTTTTGGTCACCACAGTGTAAAAAAGACTGCTATCATGTCCCCCCCTCGTCCTTCTCTTCATTAGACTAGACATACCCAATTCCAGCAACCATTCTTCATATGTTTTAGCCTCCAGTCCCCTGATCATCTTTGTTGCTCTTCTCTGCACTCTTTCTAGAGTCTCAACATCTTTTTTACATCGTGGTGACCAAAACTGGACGCCGTATTCCAAGTGTGGCCTTACCAAGGCCTTGTAAAGCGGTATTAACACTTCACGTGATCTTGATTCTATCCCTCTGTTAGAATCAGGATCACATGAAGTGTTAATGCCACTTTACAATGCCTTGGTAAGGCCACACTTGGAATAAGGCGTCCAGTTTTGGTCACCAAATGGATGTCCAATCTTTTCTTGAAGACCTCCAGGGATGGAGCAGCCCCAACTCTGGGAGAGAAGCTCTTCCATCGATTAATTAATTCCTCCTTATTTCCAGATTGGATTTCGCTCGGATGAGTTTCCACCCATTGCTTCTTGTCCTGTCTTCAGGTGCTTTGGAGAATAAGTCAACGCCATCTTCTCTCTTGTAGGAGCACAGTCCAACAGTGGCCTTAATTTTGCAAAGGGATGAAAGAGCTTTGTTAAAGATGCTTGTGCCTAAAGCTGAAACTCTGTAAACTGAAGATAACAGATAACTTGCTAACATAGATTTGTTCCGATACGTAATTTCTTTCCTTTGGTATTCTTCCAGCTCTCTGCATGAACGAAGAAGCATGAATGGTTTAAGTATCCCTCGTTCTGAGGATGGTATTTCAGAAAACAGTGAGTAAAATTTTGTGACCGATTGTAAGGTGATCTTAAATGCCTTCTTTGGGGAATTTAGAATGTCAAAAAGGCCGTAATTATAAAGAAAGGGTTTTATAGATGCTGAAGCTGAACATCTTATAATGTGTGTGTTTTTGTTTTTTTTAAAAAAAGAAGGAAGTAATGTTTCCAACTGGTAGCACAGATCAGGTGCAGTCGTGAAACATTTTCAGGGTAAGAAAAGGTAGATTGTGATGGTGTATTTATTCCCGGTAGAAAGCAGCAATCCTTCCATCATCGGAACACTAATGCGTTTTCTTGCAGAGGAAATGTGTAAATTTTGCTTTGCCGTGATAGAAAAGAACATATTTAGCTCAAGGTTGAACTGTGGGGGTCCTTGGTGCTCTCTGAGCTTGGTGGTTTTCTTGCAGATGTGTCACGACCCAACTAGGTAACGTCATCAGTGCTAGAACTTTATATTACATACTAGTCTAGTAATGAAATATCTGCAACAAAACAGCCAAGCTTAGAGGATGCTGCTCCTCCCCTCTTCCTCCTTCACCACCTCGCCCCTCCTCCTCCCCTTCCTCCCTCTCCTCCCCCTTCTCACCACCTCCACCACCTCCTCTCCTCCTCCTCCTCCTCCACCTCCTCCAGTACCCTCCCTCGTCCTTCCCCTCTCCTCCCCTTCCTCCTCCTCTCCCCACCCTCACTCCCCTCCCTCCTCCTCCTCCTCCATCCTCCTCCTTCCTCCCTCCCCTCCTCCTCCCTCCTCCACATTTCTCTCTCCCTCTCCTCCACCACCACCTCCTCCCCTCCTCTCCTCCTCCTCCTCCTCTTCTCCTCCTCCCCTCCCTCCTTCCTCTCCTACTCGTCCACCTCCTCTCCCCTCCTCTCCCCTCCTCTCCCCCCTCCCCCCTCCCCACCCTTCCTCCTCCTCCCTCCTCCTCCTCCCTCTCTTCCCCTCCTCCTCCTCCTCCTCTGACCTGAAGTACATCCCCATTCACAAGCCTCTCTCTGATGACTCACACCTGGCCCATCACAAGACCCTCACTTGACCTCCCATACCGAAGCCCTTATATAAGTAGAACACCAACACTGACCCAGCCTGGTACCAAACGTTCGGAAACCACCCACAAGCTCGGAGAACGGACCTTCACCCGAATTCCTACCAGGATTAAATTGCTTGAAATTCCCTCCTTTGTCCCTTTGTAGAAAAAGAAATTCTCACCCAGAAATTTCAAACGTTGGCTGTTCTCATGCATCCCCATTTTTGTATTTTAGATTATCAGTTGAATTACAACTGGAAAGTGACGTTGACTGGTCACTAAAAACTGTTGTAAATCAAGGATTCCTACAACTGGAAGGCAAGGATAGAACCTTATGGTTGAAATTACGCAATAGGTTGACCTCCTAGTACAGTGATGGCGAACCTTTTAGAGACCGAGTGCCCAAACTCAACCCAAACCCCACTTATTTATTGCCGGGTGCCAGGTAGGCATGGCTGTGGTGGTCATGGCAGACTGGGTGGTGTGGCCAAGTGGGCGTGATCACCTCGTGTTTGCTCGTGGTGGTGGGGACGCCGTGGGTGCCAGGCAGGTTGGGGGATCCAGGGTTCTCTAGCAGGTGGGGCGGTTGGCGGAGGCTCGTCCCTGCGGGGGTGAGGCGAGCAGGGCGGGGTGCCATTGTCGCAGGGCAAGGTGAGGCAGGGGCCGTGGTGGCTGCTGCCTGACACCATCAAGCCTCCGCACACAGAGGCCAGCGAACACATGGGTGCTGGGGATGCATCCCGCCCATGGGACCCTCGGCAAGTTAGCGGGCGGCTGGTTTGAAGAGGGACGGTTACCTCTCCGGATGGCGTGTGTGCCCACAGAGAGGGCTCTTGAGTGCCGCCTCTGGCACACGTGCCATAGGTTCGCCACCACTGTCCTAGTAGGTCTTTTTCTTCCCCCATGCCTTCCACGTATTTTGAAGCCACTAAGGGGAGAAACGGACCTTCTAATGTCGTAGGAAAATGTACTGTATAGTATAAATTTTCCAAGAAGGCAGTTCCTGAATTCCGATGGGATCGAATGCAAAGTTTTCAGCTGGGCTTTGCTTGAGGGTTTTGCTAACATCTGAATTATAAGATGTGTACAGCAAATTGGCCTTGGCTGACTTCAAAGAAAGCTGAGCAGGTTCAGACCTGGTTAGTGTGTTTGTGAATGAGGATTAGCAGGAAACCACACTAGCTAGTCTAGCCTGGCAGACTAATGCCTCTTCCAGCAACTTCTATATGTTTGCTAGAATGTCAGACAGAAGTGACCTTGATGTGAAGGAGATGCTGTCAATCAATCAGAATAGAGCTGGAAAGGGACCTTGGAGGTCTTCCAGTCCAGCCCCCTGCTCAAGCAGTGAGACCCCTATACAATGTAGACAGTGGCTGTCCAGTCTCTTCTTAAAACCTCCAGTGATGGAACACCCACAACTCTGAAGGCAAGCTGATCCACTGGTTTATCATGTCATCCCTATCCTTCTTTTCTCTAGACTGGCCATACCCAGTTCTTCATGTGTTTTAGTCTCCAGGCCCTTAATCGTCCTAGTTGCTCTTTTCTGCACTTTTTTCCAGTCTCAACGTCTTTTTGTAATGTGGTGAGCAAAACTGGGTGCGGTTTTCCAGGTGTGGCCTTACTCAGGCTTTATAAACGTACTAATACTTCACGTGATTTTGGCTATGCCTGTGTTTATACCCCAGGATTGTATTAGCTTTTTGGTGGCTGCCACACACTGCTGCTCATATTTAAGTGAGGCATCTACTCGGACTCCAAGGTCCCTCTCACAGTTACTGTTTTGACCCAGTTTTTGCCTAAGGCAGTGATGGCGACCTTTTAGAGACCGAGTGCCCAACTGCAACCCAAACCCACTTATGCATCGTCGATGCCGGGTGGGTGTGGCCCATTGGCTGGCGTGGCCCATTGGCTGGGCGTGGCTGCGGTGGTAATGGCAGACTGGGTGGGGGAAAAAAAAGTTCAATCAATTCAATTCCAACTTTGCAAGATCTTTTTTTTTTCCCTGCGAGAAGTTGAAATTGACTGATTGAACCTTTTTTTTTTTTTTGAACACGGCGGCGGAGGCCTAAAGCGAAAAGGTTTTATAAAACCCAGCTGAAGGCCTAGGACTGGGGTGACGATGCGCGTGCCCACAGAGAGGGCTCTGAGTGCCGCCTCTGGCACCCGTGCCATAGGTTCGCCACCACTGGCCTAAGGTATTTTGGTTTTTTTCCTGCCTAAGTGTAAAGCCTTGCCTTTCTCCACATTAAATTTCATTTTGTTGGATGGGGCCCATTGTTCTTATTAACATTGTGTTTTGTGGGTAGAGGTGAGCCTGGGCAAAATCTAACCCTCCTGTTTGAGGGCATCTTTGCCTCCGCAAATGGGATTACTTATAAGAGTTAAAAAAAAATTGCATTGCAAACACGGACAGTAAAGTGAATGCAGCCCTTGCTGTTGGAAGACTGATCTGATCTGATTAAATATATGCTTGCTGGGTTTTTAGCTCATCTAATTAAGAGTTAAGGGCAAGTTTCAACAGCTTTGCCCGCCGATCTGAAATCTGACATGTTGCTTGTCTGCAATTTAGAGACATCGCTTTGTCTTGCTTGCAACTTCAAGCATGGAGGTGTGGATTTTATTTTATTTTTTTAACCTTTAGTTCTTCAACAGAAGGGAAGGAAAAGATTAAAAAGGGCAAAAAAGAGAGAACACAATAGCATGCATGATATGCGTATAAGGTCTTCTCCCGTGTGAATATAAAGAAAACAATTCCTGTGGCAGTTTCAATGAAGGATTATTCATATTTCACTGGGATCATCCATAAATAATCTGTGTTCATAAGCAAATCACTTATGTGTTGCAAGTAATATCAGATCTATAATCTACCGAGCAATGGGAGCCATCGATTTATCTTTTCAACATTGAAGTTAGAAAGGCCTAGGACAGGGGTAGGCAACCTTGGCTCTTTTATGACTCGTGGACTTCAACTCCCAGAATTCCTGAGCCAGCATGGAGTTGAAGTCCACAAGTCATAAAAGAGCCAAGGTTGCCTACCCGTGGCCTAGGAAATCCATTTCTGTTTTCCAGATATTTGGGAATATGGTCATCCCCAAATACTTAAACCTTGTTTCAAAGCCAAATTAATAAATGCAATTACTTCTTCCTGGAATGTGCCAACTTTAGGACTTGCAAAATCCTAAATGTATGTTTGGATGGAGCACTGTTCTGGAAAGAGTGCAGAGAAGAGCAAAAAAAAAAAATGATTAGGGGGCTGGAGGCTAAACGTACGAAGAACGGTTGCAGGAATTGGGTATGTCTAGTCTAATGAAAAGAAGGACTAGGGGTGAGATGATAGCAGTCTTCCAGTATTTGAGGGGATGACGGGGAGTGTCAAATTATTTTCCAAAGCACCAAAAGACAAGACAACAATGGAAGGAAACTAATCAAAGAGAGAAGCAACCTAGAACTAAGGAGAAATTTCCTAGCAGAGAGAACAATTAACCAGTGGAACAGCTTAGCCACCAGAAGTTGTGGGTGCTTCATCACTGGAGGCTTTCAAGAAGAGACTGGACAGCCGTTTGTCTGAAAAGGCAGAGGGTCTCCTGCCTAAGCAGGGGGTTGGACTAGAAGACCTCCAAGGTCCCTTCCAACTCTGTTATCCTGTGTCCTATGTTTTTACTGCATTGGAAGCAGTGCAGTAGTTTACTTATTCCTTTGGTGTTCAGACACAATAGGATCCACAAAGTCCCAAATATATATATATATATATATATATATATATTACTGAGGTGAAAGAATGCCAGAAATTGAATGGAGTTGGCACATTAAGGCAAATGCAAGCCAGGAGTTTTCTGCAGGTCAGAAGTGATATTCAGTCACAAAGGACCAGGGGTTAAGAGATAAGGGGGGATGCCCTGAGCATGTCTGTCTGTTTTATTTTCCCAGGAGAAGTAGCTGAAGGAAAGCCGCCCCCCATTTCTCCCTATGGCGAGACCTTCCTTATGAATTCTCCTGAAGAGATGGTGAGTTGTTTACTACCCAGAAGTCTGCAGTTGCGCTCCAATAATGGCAAAATGGTTGAATCTAAGGGAGACGGAGAGGGAGAGAGAGGGGGAGAGAAAGAAAAAGAGAGAGAAAGAGAGAGAGAGAGAGAAAGAGAGAGGGAGAGAGAGAAAGAGAGAGAGAAACTCCCCAGAAGGAAGGAAGGAAGGAAGGAAGGAAGAAGGAATGGAGGGAGAAGAAGGAAGGAAGAAGAAGGGAAGGAAGGAAGGTAGAAAGGAAGGAAGGAAGGAAGAAGGAATGGAGGGAGAAGGAAGAAGGAAGGAAGGAAGGAAGGAAGGAAGGAAGGAAGGAAGGAAGGAAGGAAGGAAGGAAGGACAATAGCAATAGCAATAGCAATAGCACTTAAACTTATATACCGCTTCACAATGCTTTACAGCCCTCTCTAAGTGGTTTACAGAGTCAGCAGATTCCCCCCCCCCAACAATCTGAGTCCTCATTGGGCAAAACCCACTTAACAAATGTCTTGCTTAGCGACAGAAATTTGGGATTCAGTTGTGGCCATAGGTCAAGGACTACCTGTAGTGTCAAAACCAGGACAAGAGAAGACACAATCCTCTCCACCTATAGGCAGCTTTAGACACAACACATATGCAGAGAGGTCTGCCCTAATTTTGACGTATCCAGGAACACTCTGCACGTAAACCCATTTGTTTGCTTAGATAGAAGACTGAAGGAAAATATAGTGCACGACACAAACGGCAGATAATTTTGTGAGGCTCTTTTGGAAAGTCTGGAGGACCCCGTCAGTGAAACAGTTTGGAAATTAGAGGAGGGAATTAAACTGGCTGGAACAAGACAAATTTATCTTACTGAAAAATGAGCTTGGATATAAGAAGTTGTGATTTCAATAGAGAATCGTCATCAGTTCATGATAAGAAGGATTTCTCCCCCCCCCTTAAGGTCCAAATAAATATATTTTGGCCATATTAAAGGCCATTCATTGCCTTTTTAACAACCTGCAAAATCAGCCTGGGTATTAAAATAAAAATTTGCCAGCAGAATGTATTTGTTCCTTTAAAAGACAGTTAAATGGCATCCTTCCCCCTCTGAAACACGCCTATCCCAGGGGTAGGCAACCTTGGCTCTTTTATGACTCGTGGACTTCAACTCCCAGAATTCCTGAGCCAGCATGGCTCAGCATGGAAACCTCTCCCTTTCCCCTCAGCATGGCTGGCTCAGGAATTCTGGGAGTTGAAGTCCACGAGTCGTAAAAGAGCCAAGGTTGCCTACCCCTGCTCTAAACTAATAAAGTCTACATTAATTAACATTAATTATGCTTTCATATGTTCCTCTAACTCAGGGGTCTTCAAACTTGGCCCTTTTATGACTCGTGGACTTCAACTCCCAGAATTCCTGAGCCAGCCACGCTGAGGGGAAAGGGAGAGGTTTCCAAGCTGAGCCATGCCGGCTCAGGAATTCTGGGAGTTGAAGTCCACGAGTCATAGAAGAGCCAAGGTTGCCTACTGCTGGCCCTATCCATTTCAAAAGACGGTTGCTTCTGCTGTGAAACAATCTCCCCACGCCATTGGGAAAATCAGAATTAATTTACCAGGGCTGTGCTCTGTTTTGTGTAAAGTCAGGGAAAGCATGCCCGTGCATCACAGGCCCCAACACACCCAGCTGAGCAGCACGTAGCCACACACATATATGAATGGAATCATTTACTGGTGCCCTAATGAAAGGAGCTTACTCCAGAAAAATATGCATAGGATTACATTCAAATATTCTCTGTGGCTCAGGTTGCATAATTGCAATATGCAACAGAGCAGCTGAAACAGCAAAGCTGCATTCCTGGAGAGTGCTGGGTTTTTTGTTTTTTGTTTTGTTTTTTTTAATTTGAGACCCCCCCGTTTAAATCGTTCAAGAATTCGGGCTCTTTCATAAATGCACAATCTGTACAGTTTCCAGTGGATCTAAGAGATAATCCAGCCTGCCTATCTCGTGCGGTGCAGGAATCTACTAATCCCTCCTTCCTGATGAATTTCAGTTGAGTTGTAAGCAGTGGCAGTGAATGGATAATAAAAGGGATATTAGCAAAACCCAGATATATGTGCAGAGTTCCCAACTGGGTGATGATTAAGCCAGCTAATTGGTTCACACTTAGTGTAAAGAAAAGGCAAATTTGTCACAAACTCAGTTCCTGTGTTCGTGATGACTTATAGCGTCCAATAGGTTTCCTGGCTGAGTTGAGTGTTGTAACTGATGAGAAGAACACTAAGAATAGAAACCTCGGAGTTGGAGGCCACGTAACCCCTCCGAACTTAGCCTCACCCATGTGTGACCTCATTGCATGCTGCGGTTCTCCACCGCTTCCCTTGTTCAACGTGGCTTCTCGGTCACCATGAGGTTGCAATGCACATGGTGACCCAATGACAGCCTGCTAACAAATCAGAAATAAGGGAAATTGCCCTGTGGCTTTCAGTGACTTGAAGTGAAACTTTATGGAGAAAGGTTCCCCTTTCTCTGTTTCCTCCTTCAGTGGGCCACGCACCCTTAATGTTGGCTGTGTGGGCAGGCGGCATGTTGTCATGATTTGACATCAAACAGAAGTTCCCCTCCTACTCCAGAATGCCTCATCTTGATCTGAAGTCAGATGCTGAGATCTTGAAGGAGAGAGAGCTGCTCCTGTCTGAGATAAGAGGGTATTTAAATAATCTGGCAGGGGATCCTTCAGAAGGCTGAACGTGTCCTGTTTAAGAGGAAGCTTTTACACCAAGTGAAGTGGGCTATTTAGGTACAAGTATGTGCACAGGTAAAGCAACAGGGTTGCAGGATGAGAATCTATCGTTTCAGACTGCTGACAGACTCAAGCAACAGGAGCCAGTACTCTTGAATCATCCAGCAATTTTTGTCTTTCTTTCTTTCCTTCTTTCTTTCTGCCTTTTCTTAAGAAATGAGTTGGGAGCTGTATGACAATAATTAATGAGCCCAAATCAAACAATACTTTCCTCCTTCCTTCCTTCCTTCCTTCCTTCCTTCCTTCCTTCCTTCCTTCCTTCCTTCCTTCCTTCCTTCCTTCCTTCCTTCCTTCCTTCCTATTCTTTCCTTCCAATTCTTTCCTTCCTTCCATCCCTCCTCCCTTCTTCCCTCTTTCTTTCTTTCTTTCTTTCTTTCTTTCTTTCTTTCTTTCTTTCTTTCTTTCTTTCTTTCTTTCTTTCTTTCTTTCTTTCTTTCTTTCTTTCTTTCTTTCTTTCTTTCTTTCGTTCTTCCTTCCTTCCTTCCTTCCTTCCTTCCTTCCTTCCTTCCTTCCTTCCTTCTTTCCTTCCCCTACCTCTCTCATCTATCTATCTATCTATCTATCTATCTATCTATCTATCTATCTATCTATCTATCTATCTATCTATCTATCTATCTATCTATCTATCTATCTATCTATCTATCTATCTATCTATCTACCTACCTACCTACCTACCTACCTACCTACCTACCTACCTACCTACCTACCTACCTACCTATCACATTTTAAAACTTCCCATCCCTCACTGAGGGACTTGCTTCGATCTGCCAATCTATCAACTCTGAAGACTTGCTTAGATGTTTACCTTGCAGAGGATACAAATATCAGCATAAATACAAATGTCAGTTATTCCTTAGATTGCTCACTACAAATGAAAGATATATCATAAGCCTTGTTTTATATCTGCGTTTATAAGAGGTGGGAATAACGGATAGTTGTAATAATCTAAAGAGCAGGGCGAATGCCTTAAATTTGCCTAGCTCTCTATTTGCTCACTCACTGAATCTATTTTCCCAGGAAATCTACAACACCGAATCTTCAGAGGTGTCAGAAGAGAAGAAAGAGAAGAAAAGGACTCCAAGCAAAACAGGGTATTGGATTAAAAAAATGCAGAATTGTAAAAAAAACCAAATCTATTTCCGATTAACATATTACACACTATGTAATGGTGTGAAACTCTTCAAAGAACTTCAAGGCATTGTTTACCTTAAAGAATCTTTATTCAAGTAGCATAGCATCTGCACATACACAGGCAAAGCCAAAATCTGAATTTCCCTTGCCTGAGCACATAGTATCAAAGCACAATTCCCTCCCCTAATTAACAGTCATAAATCACATTCTCCAATTAGTTTGAAATGCAGGCCTTCCCTCCAGTTCTTCAACCCGCCATTTCTTATCATCTCTTATTTCAAAAAACCTTGGCTCTCACACTAGTTACAATATTGTTATGTCTAACTAAACTCCCATGCACATTCCTCCTCTCCCCCCCCCCAGTATCATCTAATTCTAACTCTAATTCTAAGAGTAAAACATAAGAAGGAAAATGGCTGCATCACCATATGTTGTCAAAGCAAGAACATCCGATGTTAGCAGCGTTGACACACTAATTATAAATGAGTCTCTCCAGGCTACCGCCTCATCCAAGCCAGGCCAGAGTCTGTAGATGAACGATGAGGGACGTGGCAAGAAAGGTTCTTTCTGTAGATTAAGGATTGAGCCCAGAATTTAGGTTGCTAAGTGAGAAACGTGTTCATTGAGTTGTGCCCCATTTTACGACTTTTCCTCGCTGCATTTGTTAAGGGAATCACTGCAGTTCTTAAATTAGGAACACCGTTGTTCAGTCAATCGGATTTCCCCGTTGACTTTGGTCACAAAAGGGGATCACATGACGCCAGGACACTGCAACCGTCATCAATGTGAGTCGGTTGTCAAGCATCTGAACGTAAATCACGTGGGGATGCTGCAACGTTCATAAGTGTGAAAAATAGTCATGTGTCACTTTTTTTCCAGTGCCGTCATAACTTTGAACAGTCGCTAAATGAACTGTTGTAAGTCGAGAACTGCCTATATATGTGGGAAGTCTGTTTTATCCTGAGGAAGGTTGATGGAACTAAACCTCCTTATTTGGGACTTCAATTCCCCTAATCCCAGGGAGCATTGCTGAAGGTTGAAGAAGATGGGGACATTGTTTTGGGGGTTCATCTGGACTACTCACTGATCATTTGTGGCCATTGGTTGCCTTCTAGATAGGACTTGTAGGACCTCTGCCTTCCCTATATCACATCCAGCAGCTGCATTCCGGGGAAGATGTGTCTCTGGGTGCTTTGTATGTGTGCACAACCCCTCAAACATTTATGGACCCTGGGACCTAAGACATCACCCACTTCTGTTGCAGAGAGTTGTTGCCAATTGGTATTTTAATACCGTATCATTTTTAGTACCATACCGTATAACTCTATAAGGACTCACTCTGCAATGCAGCCTTAGGCTGCATCAATAGAGGGTATAGTATCAAGATCATGGGGAAGTAATAGCACCACTCTGTACTGCCATGGTGGCGCAGTGGTTAGAATGCAGTACTGCAGGCTAACTCACGACTCACTCCAGGAGTTCGATTCTGAGCAGCTCAAGGTTGACTCAGCCTTCCATCCTTCCAAGGTCGGCAGAATGAAGACCCAGATTGTTGGGGGCCCATATGCTGACTTTGTAAACCACTTAGAGAGGGCTGTAAAGCAGAGGTCCCCAACCTTTTGGGCACCAGGGACCGGTTCCACAGAGAGAGGTTTTTCTGCGGAGGGTGCGTGGTTTTGTGAACTGCCTGCATCCCGTCAATGGGGCTTTGCTTGTTTGTGTGGACTGGTTGCTGGCATGCTACCGCCCGATACCGGTCCACAGACCAGGGGTTGGGGACTCCTGCTGTAAAGCACTGTGAAGCGGCATATAAGTCTAAGTGCTATTGCTATTGCACTAGTGCAGGGGTGTCAAACTGCTGGCTTGCGGGCCGGATGTGTCACGCGGAAGCCCCACCTACCCCATTGCCGGCAATGGCAAAATCATCCCAATACGTTGCGCAACGCCACGTGATGTCGCGAGTTTGACATGTCTGCACTAGAGAGTCCACACTTGGAAGACTGTCCAGTTCTGGTCAGCATGATACAAAAAGGATGCTGAGGCCTTATAAAGAAAGCAGAGAAGAGGAAACAATAAAGATGGCATGGGGTGGGGAAGCTAAATTGTATGACGAACAGCTAAAGGAACCAGGTATGTCTAGGGTATCGAAGAGAAGGCTTAGGGGAGACCTGACACCCATCTCCCAATACTTGAAGGGCCGTCACAGGGAAGAGGGCATCAATTTATTCTCCATAGCACCTAAAGTCAGGACAAGAGACTCTGGGTTGAAGCTCATCAGAGGGAGATCCAAACTGGAAATAAGGAGGAATTTCCTGACAGTGCGAACGATTAATCAGTGGAACAGCTTGCCTTTTGGACGTGGGTTCTCCATCACTGTAGGTCTTCAAGAAAAGACTCGATTTGTCTGAGATGGTGTGAGAACTTCTGCTTTGGGTAGAAGGCTGGACTAGAAGACCACTAAGATCCCTTCCATTCCTAGGATTCTAGGACTCACAGGGCTTCAGGTAGAACCCAAAACAAGTACAATAAATAAACAACCCACATAGTGACAGTATAGAACAGTGGTGGCGAACCTATGGCACGGGTGCCAGAGGTGGCACTCGGAGCCCTCTTTGTGGGCACACGTGCTGTTGCCCTAGCCTTGCCTCCGCCCGTGATCCCCTTCTCACCAGCAGCCCCCCTGGAGGAGTGTTGCCCCCAAGCATGGCCCACAAGGAGCAGCGCAGCCAAGGACATGGCAGCCAGGCAGCGTAGACAAGACTCTGCCCTCATGCCCCAATACGCACAGTTGATGCTGCGGGGCACGGGCAGAGAGCGTGGCTGCCATGGCGCTGCTGGGCTGCCTGGACGATCTGCAGCGGGCCCTGGAGGTGGGCCCTGGAGGGTGGGGCAGGGGGTGGGGCAGGGGCGGGGCCAGTTTTTGGGCACTCGGTCTCTAAAAGGTTCGCCATCACTGGTATAGAAATAGCCATCCCAGAGTGTTCTGAATAATCGTGTTTTCTAGACTTTGCTAACAGGAACAAAGTCACCTTCTGCATTGCCGCCCGGATGTTGTTCTCTTCTTCTGGAGCTCATTTCTAAATGTCTGGTAGGAAGGAAGGAAGGAAGAAGATCAGCATCTGTTTTGTTTTATCTTTGGGTTAGAGGAGGTGTGCTTACATTTTTGTGCCAAGTGAAAGGAAAGAAGCAACAGGATGCCTGCTGCTAATTCAGTTTTCTCCAAGTGACATGGGCTGAAATAACCACATGCATTTGTTAGCTTCTTGTCTTTTTTGAGCTCGCTTCTCTTCCTGTGGACATTATCGGGCTAAGTAACATCATGCGTTTCTGATCCAGCTAATGAAACATGTTCAGATTATTTCAAGGAATGCTGAGAACACAACCGTTCAACTGAGTATACTGTATTCTCCATGAGGGCAATCTTATCTACCTGTGACCTTGAATGTCTCTTCTGGAAGAGATAAAAAGATATGACCTGGAGTCTGGCTAATGCTAAAGTTCTCTTCTCTGTGTCGGGGACAAAACATTTGATGAGACATTTGGGTGAAACCAACAGTCTTCCTGGATTGGCTAAGTTGTAGAATTTTGGAATATAGCTTGGATGTTTTTTTGTAGGCTTAAGTCAAGAATCCACTCTTTTACTTCCAGCGCTGATTGCCTCTAGCTGACGAAGACCAAATACTTCATAGAAAACCCATAACGTCTTAAATGAGACTTTGGTTTCAGTTAGTTTTCTTACAAAGTCATGGCTAATGCAGGACTTTCAAAGAAGATTAGTCGGAGCGAAGACGGTAGAGTCAAAATTGGATGGCTAACGAATTCTTAGAAGTCTGGACTGAGCCACATGGCCACAGATCTGGGTACCACAGGTTAATATGGTCAGGAAATATTACCTCCGATTCCAACTTGCCTTTTTGCCTACTCTTTCGAGTCGTGTTGTGGTGAAGCGAGGCTAAATTGGTTCGAGACGCTCAGCCTTAATAAGTGGTCCAGATAAAAAAATTGTGCAGCTGAAAGAGCAGCTCAGTGGAATTCTGCTGGCTGTATATTTCTCATTAATCTCTTCCTATTTTGACGGTGACACTGGCTTCCCTGCGTAAATTTTTTTTGCACAGTGAAAAATAGAAAAAAAGGCGCCTTTCATTTGTCCCAATTGTTTTCGTTTCATTTTAAAGAAAAGATTTTAAATGGGAAAAGTTCCTACGTATAAAAGAGCTTGCATTTTGTTTGTTTGTTTGTTTGTTTGTTTGTTTGTTTGTTTGTTTATTTATTGATTGATTGATTGATTGTAAGTGCAAGTAACCAGAGCCACATGTGAATAGCTTAGGTCAGCAACTTCATTGACTTCTGCCTATATTACAAGAATCTTCCCCAGACTGCTTGCTTTCCCCTGGGAATAACCGGATAAAGTTTCATGGAACTTAGCAAAGGGAAGGGTGAGGCTTATGTCTGTTGCAGCTGCAGAAGGATTCAAGGCTAGTTCCCCACTTGACCCTAACCCGGCCAGGTTTAATGTTTGTTTATCAAATTTTGAAACTGCCCGTGTCCTTCACAGAGGCACTCTGGGTTTTAAATGGGAAAAGTTCCTATGTATAACAGAGCTTGCATTTTGTTTGTTTGTTTATGTTTGTTTGTTTGTTTGTTTATTTATTTATTGATTGTCAGTGCAAGTAACCAGAGCCACATGTGAATAGCTTAGGTCAGCAACTTCATTGACTTCTGCCTATATTACAAGAATCTTCCCCAGACTGCTTGCTTTCCCCTGGGAATAACCGGATAAAGTTTCATGGAACTTAGCAAAGGGAAGGGTGAGGCTTATGTCTGTTGCAGCTGCAGAAGGATTCAAGGCTAGTTCCCCACTTGACCCTAACCCGGCCAGGTTTAATGTTTGTTTATCAAATTTTGAAACCGCCCGTGTCCTTCACAGAGGCACTCTGGGTTTTAAATGGGAAAAGTTCCTATGTATAACAGAGCTTGCATTTTGTTTGTTTGTTTGTTTGTTTGTTTATATTTATTTATGTTTAAAAAAGTTTTATTAGATTTTATAAGATTAGGGATAGAATGGGATCAGGGTTGGGGTTAGGGTTTAGGTTGGGGTTGGGATCAGGGTTAGGGTTTGGGTGGGGTTGGGGAGAGGATTGGGGTTATCCCCCAATAACATTTTCAATATTTAGCAAACAGGATATTGTCTGGGTACATATATTTAGATAACAGTAATTAATATAATAATAGATAGCAATAGCAATAGTAAATACAATTAATTATCATAAACAGTATTAATTAATCAGTCTATAACATCCTTCTTACTAATATATATTCAGAGTTACCTATCGCCTTCCTTTCTCTCTAATTCGTTTTTCTAGCCATTGATAAAAGTTATCCCATGGTCTAAAATACATGTAATATCAAATATCCGCTCTCTTTCTCATAGTTAGCTCCTATTATTCCTAACAAAAACAATTCTGGTTTAAAATCTATCTGTTTTTTAGTCATCTTCTCCAACCATACATATTACATCGTGGTGACCAAAACTGGATGCAGTATTCCAAGTGTGGCCTTACCAAGGCCTTGTAAAGTGGTATTAACACTTCACGTAATCTTGATTCTATCCCTCTGTTAATGCAGCCCAGCACTGTGTTGGCTTTTTGGGCAGCTGCAGCACACGGCTGGCTCCTATTTAAGTGATTGTCCACTAGGACTCCGAGATCCCTCTCACAGTTACTACTATTGAGCAAGGTACCCCCTATACTATACCTGTACATTTGGTTTATCTTGCCTAAATGTAGAACTTTACTTTTTTCACCATTGAATTTCATTTTGTTAGATAGCGCCCAGTGTTCAAGTCTGTCCAGATCCTCCTGTATCTTAAGCCTGTCTTCTGGAGTGTTGGCTATTCCTGCCAGCTTGGTGTTGTCTCCATATTTGATGAGTTCCCCATCTATCCCTTCATCCAAATCATTGATGAAGGTGTTGAAGAGCACTGGGCCCAGTTCACCAGCTAATCCTGGGTTTGATGGGAAGGTAGAAAGCAATGACAGATCCCTTGTGTTTTAATCAGCAGGAAAATCCCACCACAAAATCACCAGCATCTCTTTGGAACCAAATGGGTCGCTGGAAGTAACATTATTTCTTTTTCCCTTCTTCTTCTTCTTCTTCTTCTTCTTCTTCTTCTTCTTCTTCTTCTTCTTCTTCTTCTTCTTCTTCTTCTTCTTCTTCTTCTTCTTCTTCTTCTTCTTCTTCTTCTTCTTCTTCTTCTTTCTTCTTCTTTCTTCTTCTTCTTCTTTCTTCTTTCTTCTTCTTCTTTCTTCTTCTTTCTTCTTCTTCTTATTCTCTCTCCTCTTCCTCTTCCTCTTCCTCTTCCTCTTCCTCTTTCCTCTTCCTTTCCTCTTACCTCCTCTTCCTCCTCTTCCTCTTCCTCTTCCTCTTCCTCTTCCTCTTCCTTTTCTTTCTTCTTTCTTCTTTCTTCTTTCTTCTTTCTTCTTTCTTCTTTCTTCTTTCTTCTTTCTTCTTCTTACGTTTGGCTACTAGTAATCAAAATGCGAAAAGCGCCGGAAATGTAAAAGAGCCTGAACTGGCATCCCAAGGAGACCAAAGCCCCTTTCCGAAGAGATTTGTCGGTGAAGCCGAATCCGCTTTATTGAAGGAATGTTCTCGCTACGGTTGGAGAGGAAAATACAAACCTGCGAAGGGCCTCGGGGATTTCAAAAGCGGAAGTCTGGATCTGGATGCTAAAGACCAGGTGTTTTCTTCCCCGGCTGATTGTGGTGATGAATTAGTCCCTGGCTCCAAAGACACAATCACACCTTATGCCTGCTTTTACGCTCCGGCAGCAAAGAAGGTTAAAGAAGGTTGGCTGGATAAACTCTCTCCTCAAGGGTACGTAGCCGAAGAAGAGTCAACGATCAGATTTCACAGACTATAGAGAGCCAGTTTGGTCTACTGGTTGAGGCACCAGGCTAGAAACTGGGTGACAGGGAGTTCTAGGACCACCTTGGGCAGGAAAGCAGATTGGGTGATGTTTGAGTCAATCATCAGGAAATGGTGAGTTTTTGTCCAGTTAATTATGGGTCAATCACCAGGAGACGGTGAATTCTAGTATCGCCTTAGGCATGAAAGCAGCTAAGTGACTTTGGGTCAATCACCAGGAGACGGTGAGTTCTAGTCCAGCCTCAGGCTTGAAAGCTGGCTAGTTAACTATGGGTCAATGACCAGGAGATGGTGAATTCTAGTACCGCCTTAGGCATGAAGGCAACTAAATGCTTGTTCAAAAGCTTCAATCAGGTGGTTCTGGCCAATACTTTTTCTGCATATCCCTGAAGGTGTGATGTCGCAACCCCTTTATTGTGAAGGTTGAATAACGAGAGGAACTAATTGGCTATTTTTGACTTCTGTAGACCTCACTGACTAGACAGGACAGGAAATTTGTCTTAACAGTTCCCCTCCTCCTCCCTCCCTCCCTCCCTTCCTCCGTCCTCCTCCCCCCATCCTTGTCCTCCTTCTCCTCCTCCTCCCCCTCCTCCTCCTTTTTTCAAATTGCTTTTGACTTTCTTCCCATGTAGGAAGCACGTTTTTCAGAAACGCTGGGTGAAGTTTGATGGCGAAAGCATGGCTTATTATAATAACGACAAGGTAAGTCTGTTTGCGTTAAATAGTATACATTCCACTCTGAGCAACTTACCAGTGTGGACTTAGCCATAGACAACTACTTAAACATAGGTTTTGGGTAGCAATGTCACTCATGATCTGATCCTCATTCTCCCTGAAGGGACAAGGCAGTTATTAGATGGAGACAGTAAGGAATATGAACTAACCTTAATCCTCCCTCCCTCCCTTCCCCTCCCCTCCCCTCCTCGCCCCTCCTTCTTTCTTTCTTTCTTCCTTCTTAATCTTTCTTTCTTTACTTTCTTGCTTTCTGTTTTCTTGTCTTGTTCTTTCTTTCTTCTTTTCTTTTCTTTCTTGTCTTTCTTTCTTTCTTTCTTTCTGTCCTTCCTTCCTTCCTTATTCCTTCCTTCCTCCTTCCTCCTACCCCCCTCTCCCCTCCTCCTTCCTTCTTCCTTCTATCCTTCCTTCCTCCTCTCCTCTCATCCTCCTCCTTCCTTCCCTCCCTCCCTCCATCCCTCCCTCCCTTCCTTCACTCCCTCCCTCCCCCCTCCCCTCCCTCCCTCCCCCGCCCCCCATCTTCCCCCCCCTACCCCCGTCTCCCTCCCACCCCCCCCCACCCTCGTCCCCCCCCCCTTCCCCCCGGCCGCTGCCCTATCCCTCCCCCTTCCTCTCCCCCCTCCCTCACCTTCCCTCCCTCAAAACCCTCCCCCCCCCCCTACCTGACCCCCCTCCCTCCCCCCTGCCCGCCGCTCCCACCCGCCCCCCCCCTCCTACCCGCCCCCCCGCCCTCCCCCCCCTCCCTTTCCCCTGCTCCCCCCCCCCAGCCCCCCCCCCCCCTACCTACCCCCCCCCTCTCCCCCCTCCCGCTCCTCTCCCACCCCCCCTCCCGCTCCCCGATAGACCCATCCCTACGCCTCCCTCCCGCCCTCCCTCCACTCCCCTTCCTCCTTCCTTCTTCCTCCCTTTCCCTCCCTCCCTCGCTATTCCTTCCTCTTCTTCCCCTTCCCCCTCCCCTCCTCTCCCCTCCCTCCCTCCCTCCCTCCCTCCCTCCCACAAATTTTCTACTGCAGGCCAGCTGTCGTCTTCCTTGTGTCTACCTAACACAGCTCCCTTGCTACATTTCAGCACGGAATCGCTCACCCTTCTGTTGCTTACTGAGAAGCTCTCCTTAGCTTTGACTTTACACCTCTTTCTTTAAATTACTCCCACGTTTCTGCTCTTCCCCTGGCCTTCCCAACGAGGGCATCAAATGCTCATTTCTTTTTCTTTTCAGACCGAAAGTGTTTCACTTCTTTCCTTTAAGGATGGATTTGGAAGGCCGGCTCTGTAGTAAGAGAATAAGGGTTCACCCTGACCAATCCAAAGCTTTCATTGTTGGATAGAAGCTGCTTTTTTTTTTAAGAATGGAGGATTTAGGAGCCGGTAAAAGGAAAAGAACGCGGCGGTGGTGCTAGTAAATAGACAGCAACTGCAATACTTTATCTAGTCAGTAGATGCCTGTAGATGCCAGGATATAATTTCTGGATGGGAAGAAAAAAACGGCCATGAATTTTGCAACAGAGTTGTGATGAAATGGATAGAAATTTCCTCTGTAGCCACCTGATTGCATCTAAAAAAAATGAGCATATCAGAATGTGATTGAATTTAAACATGCGCCTGTTTTTTTAACCGACGAGAAATAAGGCAGGCAATATTTTGTGCGACTGTACAAACCACCTCCAGGAAATAAAACACTCTCGTCGTTGGAAACTTTGTAGCATTTCCTGGCTTCTTTTACGGTCAGATAGTCCTGGACTTACAACAGTTTCATTTAGTGTCCCTTCAAAGTTACAGCATGGCTGGAAAAAAGGGACTTAACGACTGTTTTTCCACCCTTGCAACCGTTGCCGCCTTTCCCCCCCCCCGTGGTCGCGTGATCGAAATTCAGACGCTTGGCCACTGACTCGTGTTTATGACAGTCGCAGCGTCCCCCCAGGGTCCCGCGATCCCCTTTTACGACCTTCCGACAAGCAAAGTCAGCGGGGAAGCTGGATTCGCTTAACAACGGTGTTTAAGAGGGAAGAGCCCCTCAAGTAACATAGTACTTTCTTTTTCTTCTTTTTTTTACAAATTTTATTTCTTGATACGAGTAATATAAAAGAGTTGGAACGGCTTATAAAAAGGAAATGTTTTAGATATCCAAAGGTGATTGACTTTAAGAAAATTACAACGGATTAAAAAAAAATGTTTTGATTAAGAGTTAAAAGACTAGAGGACTAGATTTATTAAACGGAATATTTAAAGATTAAATACATTTTTAATTATGGTAAAAAAGAGCAAAAAGTTTTTGGAAATAAATATGTGTTAGCTTATAGGAAATAGGGATTTTAAGTAGCATGCTATCTTTTTATTTATTTTATTTATTCTTATTTTCTTTTTTTAGTCTTATTTATTCCTTAAGAAAGGTAAAAGTATTGGGTTGGCTTGCATGAGAAAAAAATAGATTGAAAGATTGAAATGTAATTAACTTTGAGAAAAATCTTAACCGGTAAGAATGTTTAGAACATTGTGAGAACTTCTGTGTTTCACTTAAATGTAATTAACTTTGAGAAAAATCTTAACGAGTAAGAATGTTTAGAACATTGTGAGAACTTCTGTGTTTCACTTAACAAGAAAGTTGTCAAGTAGGACAAAACTCACTTAACAAATACCTCACTTAGCAACGTAAATGTTGGGCTCAATGGTGGACGTAAACTGAGGACTACCTGTACGGAGTCATTCCATTTATTGAGCCGTGATAGTGAGAAAGAGGAATTTTAGACCTAAGTTCAACTAAGCGTGAGCAATAGCCCACTTTTGAGAATCTGCCACCAGACTATATGTGGGTGTCAGGTTTTTCTTTTCTCACTGGAAATATATTTACAGTAGTGGTCAAAATTGTGGAAACCTTTTGGGCAAAGTGTATTTTTGAGGTTGGATGGCTAATAACACCACTTTTTTGGGGGGGAGTAGTACCATAAAATTATATATCAATGGAAAGATAATTTAATCAAGAATATAATGCAACAAAGTTTGTTCAATTATCTGTACTGTATTCTATGAAAGGTTATAGCCAAATAACCAGAAAAAGGAAGCACAACTTGCTTAGCTTGATCTCGGGTAGCTTTCCTTCATCCGATTGTAGCCAATGAGCACGAGTGTTTAGAGAGCCAATCAGGCGTCATCTTGTTTTGGCCATGAGCCAATCAGATCACGGTAGGATCCGGTTAGGGATGTCCTGTATTGAAGCTGAGAGGAGGACATTTGTCAGTGTGTTATGTGATCGCTATCAAGTCGGTTGGGGTTATTTTGTGTTCTTTCATTGAGTGAGCTTGTAAAACGTAATAAAATTAAAGTCATGGTGCAAAGAGTTGACTGGTTGCCCAGAAAGCGATGTAAAATAGAATTATTAAGTGAACAAGGCTACAGTTATAAAGAAATTAGAAGAAAAACAGGTGGACACTTAACCAAAGGTGGCATTTCTACTGTACACTTTTCCCAAAAGGTTTCCACCATTTTGGCCACTACTGTATGTACAGTCTCTCTTAGGAAACTGCTTTTTCGAAAACAAGCTAGTTTTTGCTGTGACAAATGCAGTTATGGGTGCTGCCGCCTTGAAATAATTTAATTTTTTTTTTAAAGAAAAAAAATAATGTCAACCCTGAGGTGAGGACTCTTGGTGGATCGTGTAGAGACATCCATGCAGTTTTTCCCCAGCGTGAGACATGGGTCGTTCTTCTGGGATGCTCTGATTGATGTCTTAGTTTAGCCTGCAGTCCTTGGGCTTCCAATAGTCTAACCAAGCCAACCATGGTTGGCTCAGTTTAAAAATAAACCCGGTTACAAAATAAAGAAGGAGGAGAGAGAACAGCCTTCCTACTACTCAGTTGAAGTTTTGTACTTTTTCTCCTGCCTCCTTTATCATTCTTTACAATAAACACTTCTTGTTTCCTTTTTGTATTCATCTTTATATGTCAGAATGGAATGGAATGGAATGGAGAGTGGAGTAGAGTAGAGTAGAGTAGAGTAGTGTAGAGTAGAGTAGAGTAGAGTAGAATAGAATAGAATAGAATAGAATAGAATAGAATAGAATAGAATAGAATAGAATAGAACAGGTAATATAGAATAGAATGGAATGGAATGGAATGGAATGGAATGTAGAGTAGAGTAGAGTAGAGTAGAGTAGAGTAGAGTAGAGCAGATAGAATAGAATAATAGAGTAGGACAGAACAGAACAGAACAGAACAGAACAGAACAGAACAGAACAGAACAGAACAGAATAGAATAGAATAGAATAGAATAGAATAGAATAGAATAGAATAGAATAGAATAGAATAGAATAGAATAAATACTTTATTGGCCAAGTGTGATTGGACACACAAGGAATTTGTCTCCAGTGCAGAAGCTCTCAGTATACTTGCAAACCAACAGAATAATAATCATCATAACATGATACTAATAAGTGGAGGCAGTAGAGAAGACAATAATAATAATAATAATACAGCCACACCACATGGGTCGATATCCTTAGACATAAGACAATACTTGTGAGGATTAGGTGTTCAGCAGAGTGATGGCACAAGAGAGAAAAAAAACCTGTCCCTGTGTCTAGATGTCCCGACAAATGTGGAAATATCACCCCAAAAATGAAATTAAAGGAGACCAACCTTGGGGGGGGGGGGCGGAGAGTGGGTCTGCTTGCAAAAAACGAAGACCGATTATCCTACCTGCCAGAAAAGCTTCTTTTTCTTTCCGCCAGGCCTTTGGATTAGAAGCGGAATTTGCAGTAGCTTGTCTAGGAATGGGCAGCCTTTGCGTTTTGTCAAAGGGACCCTTGTATGCGAACCAGCTTTTCTCTTCCTTTCGATGTAGGACATTTACTCCAAGGGCATAATTCTTCTCTCGGCGATAGCTACCGTCCGGATGCATGGAGACAACAAGTTTGAAGTGGTGACGGCACAGAGAATATTTGTCTTCAGGGCTGAAAAGGAAGGTGAGGCTCATACCTGGCCAGGGTGGGTGGGGACGATGGTCTCGCGGGTCCTTCGGCTGGGCTGGAACAACCAGCCAGCGGAACGGTCGTCGCCTCCAGATGTTGTGGGTTCTTCAACGCCGGACGTTCTTGAGAAGAGATTGGGCCACCGTTTGTCTGAAACGGGTGTAGGGTTTCCTGCTTGAGCAGGGGGTTGGACTGGAAGACCTCCAGGGTCCCTTCCGGCTCTATTCTGATAGATCGATAGATTTCTGAGGATACGTTTCTGGCTGCAGAGAATTTGATTCTTTTTTCTTTTTTCCCCCCCCAGATCAGGGGGTGCCAAATTCAGGGTCTCCGGATGACTCCGGGGACAGAGAAAGCAGAAGCTTTTAGAATTGTATAGCACGGGATTGAAATTTTCAACAAACGAGGAGAATTGTATACATGGCTTTCCTTTAACAGAGATGTCCATGTTTCCTTTAATCCTGTAAACCTGACAGTTCCTCCTAGGATCTCCTGCCTGAGAAGGGGGGGTGGACTAGAAGACCTCCAAGGTCCCTTCCAGCTCTGTTAGCCTATGTTCTATTCCGTACTAAATTAGATTCTGATCGGTGGATAAAAAAACCTGAGATAATCGAGGAGCTTGTGTACCTTACAGGATACAATCACGTACCAAGACCAAAATAACAAGGACTTTTATGTCACAGGATTAAGTGGCCCTTCTTTAGCACTTACTAGCACCACTTAAAGCTGTAGTATTGGCCATCTGCTGTGAGCCTGTCTTCGGCGTGAAGCTGACACAGAGTAACGAGAAGTTGGCTGGCTTGAATCTAAGGATCAAAGAAAACCTGGATCCACTCACCGCGTTTTATCAGAAAGGAAGGCTACCTTATTCCTACCTCGGCAATACAGGCAGCGCTCGAATTACGACCTCGTTTTAGCCCGAAACTAAGCCGTTGCTAAGCAAAGACATTTCTTAAGTGGATTTTGCCCCGTTTTACGACCTTTCTTCCCACAGTTGCTAAGTGGATCCCTGCACTTGTTAAGTTAGTAACTCGGTCGTTAAGTGAATCCGGCTTCCCCATTGACTTTGCTTGCCAGAAGGGTCCCAAAAGGGGATCGCGTGACCCCGCGGGATACCGCGGCCGTCGTAAATACGAGTCAAGCGTCTGAATTTTGATCACGTGACCACGGGGGAATGCTGCAATGGTCATAAGAGTGAAAATGGTCATAAGTCCCTTTCTTCAGGACCGTTGTCACTTCAAACGGTCACTAAATGAATTGTTGTAAGCCGAGGACTACCTGTAATTTATTTTTTAGATGGGATCTGTCAATTTATAAAAGCAGATGTCTAATGAAGAGAAGGATGAGGGGTGACATGATAGCAGTGTTCCAATATCTCAGGGGCTGCCCCAAAGAAGAGGGAGTCAAGCTATTCTCCAAAGCACCTGAAGGCAAGACAAGAAGCAATGGATGGAAACTAATCAAGGAGAGAAGCAACCTGGAACTAAGGAGGAATTTCCTGACAGTGAGAGCAAATAATCAGTGGAACAGCTTGCCACCAGAAGTGCTTCATCACTGGAGGTTTTCAAGAAAAGACTGGACAGCCACCTATCTGAAAGGGTATAGGATCTCCTGCTTGAGCAGGGGGTTGGACTAGAAGACCTCCAAGGTCCCTTCCAGCTTTATTCTGATGGATTGATTAGTCCTCAACTTAGTGACTCTTTGAAGTTACATAAGTGACTTAAGACCATCTTTCACACTTATGACCATTGCAGCATCCTTGTGGTCACGTGATCAAAATTCGGATGCTTGGCCACGGGTTCGTATTTACGCCGGTCGCCGTGTCCCGGGGTCACGTGATCCCCTTTTGCGACCTTCTGAGGAGCAAAGCCAATGGGGGAAAGCCAGATTCACTTAATGACTTGACCACCGCAGCGATTCACAAGAAAGGTCGTAAAATGTCGGGAAAAACCCCACTTAGCAAATGTCTCGCTTAGGAACAGAAAAGTTGGGCTCAATTGTGGACGTAAGCCAAGGACTTGCCTGTATTATGGACACTGCCCCTGTATGTCTGATGGGAAGCCGTGAAGTATAGAAACAGAAGGACAGCTGTGAAAAACATTACCTGTATTTAAATAAGGGTGTGTGTCAACGCTGCTAACATCGGATGTTGTGGCTTTGACAACATATGGAGATGCAACCATTTTCCTTCTTATGTTTTACTCTTAGAATTAGAGTTAGAATTAGATGATACTGACGGGGAGGAGGAGGAATGTGCATGGGAGTTTAGCTAGTCATAACAATACTGGACCTAGTGTGAGAACCAAGGTTTTCGAAATAAGAGATGATAAGAATTGGGTTGGAGAACTGGAGGGAAAGCCTGCATTTCAAGCTAATTGGGGAATGTGATTTATGACTGTTAATTAGAGGAGGGAATTGTGCTTTGATACTATGTGCTCAGGGGACTCAGAATAAAGATTCTTTAAGGTAAACAATGCCTCGAAGTCCTTTGAAGAGTTTCATCTGTCGGAACCATGACATTGTGTATGTGTGGGTGGGTGGCGGTCTGCCTGGATGCCTAGCAGGGTGACATTTTTGTGTGTTTATTCTTAGAAGAACGAAACAACTGGGTAACGGCCATCTTCACTGCTCTGCGCTCCCTCCTGGCGATTTCTCGAGCGAGGACAGCAGTTCCTCCCGAGAAAAGCGGCTATCTAGAATTGAAAGGCTACAAAGCCAAAATCTTTACCCTGCTGCAAGGGAACAGCGTGTGGATTTGCAAGAACAACCAGGTGAACCTCTGCAATGTTCTTTTTTTTTTCCCTGACGGCAGAGAATTTGAAGTGATTGTTAGGGGTGCCGGGAAAAATTGACTGATCATGTATTTACAAAAATGACACAGAGGGGAGCAGAACGTTGCAATATGGATCGTTCAGCCAGTGGTTTTGAGCTAATGGTTATAGCAATAGAGTGGTAAGACAAGTGCTTGGGAACATATCCTAGGTAGATGGAACCGATGGCCTATTTGTATGTGTGTGTACACACATTACTTAGGTACACGCATAAATGTACAGCATGTACAACATATAAGTACATCCACCCACCCACAGATACCACAATATATATCTCGGATTGGTACAAAAATTAGTTTCCAAAACGGTTAACATGTATGGGCAGGTCTTCTCCTCCTTAGATCAAAGGGATGTGAGGGAAAAAAAACACCCAAGAGTTTTCTTTCTTGATTTGTCTATATATATATATATATAGCTTAGCCTTGCAGTTTGACCTCAGGTGTGTTGAACAGTGTTGTGTTTTTGTGTTCCTTGGTTCTTTTTTCGTGCTGGTTGATATTTGCCACCGAAAAATTGCAAGTTGGATTGCCTTATAAAAGGAAGGAAGGAAGGAAGGAAGGAATCAGGAAGGAAGGAATCTAGTTATATGAAAAGAAGGAAGGGAAGAAGGGATGGAAGGAAGGAATCAGAAATGAATCTAGCTATACGGAAGGAAGGAAAGAAGGAAGGAATCTAGCTATATGAAAGGAAGGAAGGGAGGGAAGGAGGGAGGAAGGAAGGAAGGAATCTAGTTATACGAAAAGAACGAAAGACGGAGGGAAGGAAGGAAGGAAGGAATCAGAAATGAATCTAGCTATACGGAAGGAAGGAAAGAAGGAAGGAATCTAGCTATATAAAGGAAGGAAGGGAGGGAAGGAGGGAGGAAGGAAGGAATCAGGAAGGAAGGAATCTAGTTATACGAAAAGAAGGAAAGAAGGAGGGAAGGAAGGAAGGAATCAGAAATTAATCTAGCTATACGGAAGGAAGGAAGGAAGGAAGGAAGGAAGGAAGGAAGGAAAGAAGGAAGGAAGGAAGGAAGGAAGGAAGGAAGGAAGGAAGGAAGGGGCAAGAAGAAAAGGACATGGCATGGCATTCTGCACCTGATGATCTAGAGAAGCCAGCAACATTGATGGCATCTTCAAGATAGGCCCGCTACATGCAATTGAGGTGCACAGTGGGAAGAGCAATGGCTACTAGAAGGGAAATGACAAAGCTTAATCAATTACAGGGAATTGGAAGTACTATTCAGGTGAATTCAGACCTAATTGCCTGCAATTTTTCAGAAATGGGATGATTCAGAGAAGAAAGATTTTTGATGGAGAGGCATAAACTTAATAAGGCCTGAAGGAGCTACTTTGGTGACGCACGTGGCAGTGAGACAAATACATTCATTTTTGTTAAGAACTGAGAACAAGGCTGCTGCTGATGAACCGGGGACCATAGAGTGGACGGATCCACGTAGGACATGTCTTCATCAAGTGCGGAAGAGACGTTCGCCAATTTAGGTAGCTCTTTACATGTTCAACCTAGTTGATTAGTTGACCTTGCATGACCTCAGGAAGTTGAAGGAAGGCCGGGCCTGGTTAGAACTTGGAAAAACATCACACAGGAAGCCAACCGCTGTCACCTGGACTCAGTGGTGGGATTCAGCTGGTTCGCACCAGTTCGGCAGAAACGGTAGCTAAATTTTGCTGAGTTCAGAGAACCAGCTGAATGCACACTCCTTCGCCCATGTCAAGCCATGTATTCAACAAACCAGTAGGTTTTGCAGCAACGAAAGTAATCTCGGACTTCATTTGGATATCCAAACTGGAGGTTGCCACTGAGAAGTTGAAAGGTATCTCAGGAGAAGATCCCTACCAGCCAGAAAGCTCCACATAGTTGTGTTCATGAAGTCCGCAGGAATTGAACCCAGTTTGAAGCACAGTGGTTAGAGCAGAGGTCCCCAACCTTTTGGGCACCAGGGACCACCGGTTCCGTGGAGAGAGGTTTTTCTGCGGACCGGAGGGTGTGTGGTTTTGTGATCTGCCTGCATCCCGCGGATGGGGCTTTGCTTGTTTGTGCGGACCGGTTGCTGGCATGCTGCAGCCCGGTACTGGTCCATGGACCAGGGGGTTGGGGACCCCTGGGTTAGAGTGCAGAACTGCAGGCTACTGCTGCTGACTGCCGGCTGCCAGCAGTTCAGCAGTTCGATTCTCACCGGCTCAAAATTGACTCAGCCTTCCATCCTTCCGAGGTGGGTAAAATGAGAAGCCAGATTGTTGGGGGGCAACAGACTGACTTCTTAGAGAGGGCTGTAAAGCACCGTGAAGTGGAAAATAACTATAAGTGCTATTGCTATTGTCCTTCCTTCCTTCCTTCCTTCCTTCCTTCCTTCCTTCCTTCCTTCCTTCCTTCCTTCCTTCCTTCCTCCCTCCCTCCCTCCCTCCCTCCCTCCCTCCCTCCCTCCCTCTCCTTCACAGTGGTTAAAATGCAGTATTGCAGGCTAATTCTCCCGACTGCCAGGAGTTCAATCCTGACCGGCTCAAAGCTGACTCAGCCATCCATCCTTCCGAGGTGGGTAAAACGAGGACCCAGATTGTTGGGGGGCAACAGACTGACTCTATAAACTTCTTAGAGAGGGCTGTAAAGCACCGTGAAGCGGAAAATAAGTCTAAGCGCTATTACTATTGCTATATACCTTTGCAGGGGGGGAAACACAAAATACCTGATGTCTTTTTGGAGGTAGCCATGTTGGCTATTAATTTGTTCCTCCTCTTATGAAAGAGGACATGCGATAAAGAAATGGCTATATGAAGTTCTATTCTCAGATAACCACGTTACAACTACTCACAACAATTCATTGAGTGACCTTTCAAAGTTTACGCCACTGGAAAAAAGGTGACTTTTGATTGCTTTTCACATTTAACGACCGTTGCAGCATTCCCCGTGGTCATGTGATCAAAATTTGGACGCTTGGCAATTGGCTCCTACCGTATTTATGATGGTTGCAGTGACCCGGGCTAGCTAGCAGGTCTTTTGTGACCTTTTGACAAGCAAAGTCAACGGGGAAGCCCGATTCACTTAACAACTGTGTTACTCGCTTAACAGCTGCGGTCATTCTCTGAAGCACTGTGGCAAGAAAGGTCATAAAATGGGGGGAGCATCTGTGTGGGTGGGGCCAGGGATTCTTTGGTTGGGTTGTTTACTAATGGCTCTTTGGCAGTTTTTTGATTGGGGTCTTTCTTACTTGATTGTTGATTGTCAACAGGCAAGACAGCAGAATTTTAAATGACAGCAAACCACACTTCTTACTAGCACTGATGAGGTTACCTAGTTAGGGTAATGAAACGTCTGCAAGAAAACAAGCAAGCTTAGAGAGCACCAAAGACCCCACAGTTGTTGTCTTCCTCCTCCTCCTCCTCCTCCTCTTCATCTCCTCCTCTTCCTCCCTCACTCCCTTTAGCACTGATGATGTTACCTAGTTGGGTCATGAAACATCTGCAGGAAAACAACCAAGCTTAGAGAGCACCAAAGACTCTACAATTGTCTTCCTCCTTTTCCTCCTCTCCTCCTCCTCCTCCTCCTCCTCCCTCCTCCTCCTCCTCCTCCTCCTCCTCCTCCTCCTCCTCCTTCTTCTTCTTCTTCTTCTTCTCTTCTCCTTCTCCTTCTCCTTCCCTCTCCTCCTCCTCCTTCTCCTTCTCCTCTCCTTCTCTTCTTCCTCTTCCTCCTCTCCTCCTCCTCCTCTTCTTCTTCTTCTCTTCTTCTTCTTCTTCTTCTTCTTCTTCTTCTTCTTCTTCTTCTTTCTTCTTCTTCTTTCTTCTTCTTTCTTCTTCTTCTTCTTTTCTTCTTCTTCTCTTCTTCTTCTTCTTCTTCTTCTTCTTCTTCTTCTTCTTCTTCTTCTTCTTCTTATTCTTCTCTTCTCCTCCTTCCTCCTCCTCTCCTCTCCTCCTCCTCCTCCTCCCTGCAAACCTGTCTCCCTTCTAGCACTGATGATGTTACCTAGTTGGGTAATGAAACGTCTGCAAGAAAACAACCAAGCTCAAAGAGCACCAAGGACCCCACAGTCCTTTTCTTCTTCTCCTCCTCCTCCTCCTCCTCCTCCTCCTCCTCCTCCTCCTCCTCCCTCCACAACCCCACTCCCTTCTAGCACTGATGATGTTACCTAGTTAGGGTCATGAAACGTCTGCAAGAAAACAAGCAAGCTCAGAGAGCACCAAGGAACCCCTCATTTCAGCCCCGAGCCTACAAATACTCTCCTTCATTGATAGCAACTGCGGGTTGTTGTAAATAACCAAGGTTAAATGCCCAGTGCAACTATTGTCTTGGGGCTTGTCAGAAGGGCAAGGCTGGATGGAACGATTGCTTTCATGGGCTTGTGATTCTATTATCTTTCCTTTATTGCTGGCTGTTAAGCAAACGCCAGTCACTGATATTGACTCTTCAGACATCTGAATATAAATGAGCTGAGCCGGGGGACATAATACGATCACAATTGCTGGAGTCCATTAGCTAGCAGAGTGTGAAATTCTGAATAAGCCCTGCTTAATTATTACAGCGTTCAGCCGCTTGGAAAGCAAAGCAGAGCCTAGGCAGAAAAGTACTCTCCTTGTGCAAAAAATATAAAAATAAAATAAAATAAAAAAATTGATTGTGGCCAAACTGTTATTTTTTCCCTCTGCTATGGGCTACCTAGTTTAGCTATTGTAAAGTCTTTTGCCTCTTCACTAATGTTGAAGGAAAAGTCTTCATCATGGTTCAGTCCAAACCGGGAATAAACAACATGGCGACTGCTTTAGAAAGAGGGTTGCAGTTTATTGGAGAGGAGAGCCAGACAGGAAGAAGGCTCTGGAAAAAAGAGAGAGAGCGCACATGTAGGGAGTTGGCTTTTATACCCTTTGGAGCCTTTGGTTTGGAGTTGTTTCCTGTTCCTGTTTGAGGCTTTGTATTTCCTGTGTTATGTATTCTGTCCTGTGTCTGGGTGTGCCCTTTGGCATCTGTGAGTTAATCCTATTATGTCCTGCCTTAGAGGTGGGGTATGTAGATTTTAGGTGTCTTTGTCTTCTTAATCTTCTAGCTTCAACCTTCCTGAATGGATTATCACATCTGCATTTCTACAGAGCTGGTTTCTGCTTGGGGGAGGGAGACTTGGGGCTCTTAAGAAAAACTGGGCATGCTTTTCTGCCTCTTTAAGATCCTTTGAGGAAATATATTTTTCTGCCCTTTTAATATTTCCTTCTCTGGGGGGCTGACTTCCCACACTAATGAGAAATTATTTGGGATGTTCACAAAATGGTGTAATCTGCGTCCTTGTAGATCTGTATCTTGTTCTGTAAAGTTGCCTCATGCTTATTAATCTCTGCCATTAGGTTTCTGTTGAAGCAATGGGAGGGGAAACCCCCCCCCCCCAAGCACTTCATTTTAAATTTCCTGGTAGATGCACAATGTTCTCTTGAAATAAAGTTAATTACAGCAGCTACGTGGCAAAGTAAGTATTTTCAACCATGTCCAACATAGATCTTATTATGGCTTGGACAGAAAATATCTCTATCAGCCTGGACATTATGTTCACCTGAAATCATACTGCCGGATACACAATTAAGAGTTTAGGAGAGTAATATTTCTATATGTGAGCTATACTAAAAAAAAAAAAAGCAGATTTTTAAACCTTATTCCTGTGATAGATCTTGGTTGCTGCCACAGAGTGTCACTGCAGACCAAAGTCTAGAAGTGGTGAAAAATAAGTGTGTATCTCTGTGTATCTGTGCAGTCTATAATAAGAACTGTTTGGATTTTAAAACTAGTATTTGGACTACTCAGGAAGTAGAGAAGACTCTTGTCGATTTTTGTCTGAACTCAGAAAGTAAACAAAGTCAGGTACCCTTATCCCGTGAACAGAAAACCAAAAGGAAGTTCTAATCGTGTCGGCTAGACTGGGAAATTGAAAATACACCCTGGAAGAAGACAACGGTAATCCACTGAGTTGAATCTGAAGACATCACTGCTTTTTATAATTTAAAAGGCTGTGTTCTCTTCCTGGTTTGGGGAATGTTAAGTTTTCTCGGTGTCCAAGAAGGAGGAGGAACTTTGTTGAAAAAAATTACAAGTTCAGAACATGTAGCAGAAAGAATGGCAAAAACTGGGGGCGGAGTTAAAAGAGGGACCAGCCTAGAATCCCTACGTAGCCACAAGTGACCCCTTTGAGTTTGGTTGACTCTTGTCTAACTCTAACCAGGTGTCCACCATTCGTTGAGAAGATTTCCTGTGAATAGGCAACAAATCAGTTAATTGAGCCTTCGCATGTGGACCTGGTCTGTCACGCCTGACAGAACGCGTGTGCATTACTGCATAGGGATCTGCTTTGAAATAATACCGCATGTCATGATTGACAGCATTATAATAAAATGAAAGGGTTTTTTTTTTAAAAAAACAACAAACATGTGCATATCCTTCCATTCGGAAGAGATGGGCATGGTGTTATATTTAAGGCTCTCTCAGAGGATTCTAGTCTTTTGACTATTAGAGAGGCTTGTAATTTATTCAGTATTCTTAAATGGATGTTTGTCTCTTATATGATTCATGTATGTAACCGCAGTAGCTCCGAAGGCAAGTGAAAATAGGTAGGTAGGTCAGGTAGATATAGATACATGATAGATAGATAGATAGATAGATAGATAGATAGATAGATAGATAGATAGATAGATAGATAGATAGATAGATAGATAGATAGATAGATAGATAGATAGATAGATAGATAGATAGAGTGCAGAGAAGGGCAACAAAGATGATTAGGGGACTGGAGGCTAAAGCATATCAGGAACGTTTGCTGGAATTGGGTATGTCAACTTTAATGAAAAGAAGGACTAGGGGTAACATGATAGCAGTATTCCAATATCTCAGGGGTTGCCACAAAGAAGAGGGAGCCAAGCTATTCTCCAAGGCGCCTGAGGGCAGGACAAGAAGTAATGGATGGAAACTAGTCAAGGAAAGAAGCAACCTGGAACTGAGGAGAAACTTCCTGACAGTTAGAACAATTAACCAGTGGAACAACCTGCCTCCAGAAGTGGTGAATGCTCCAACACTGGAAGTTTTTAAGAAGAGACTGGACAGCCATTTGTCTGAAATGGTATAGGGTTTCCTGCCTGAGCAGGGGGTTGGACTCGATGACCTCCAAGGTCCCTTCCAACTTTATTACTTTATTATTATTATTATAGATAGATAGATAGATAGATAGATAGATAGATAGATAGATAGATAGATAGATAGATAGATAGATAGATAGATAGATAGATAGATAGATAGATACATGATAGAAAGATAATAGATGATTGATAATAGATAAATAGATAGATAAATATAGATAGATGATAGAAAGATAATAGATGATTGATATATAAGATAGATAGATAGACAGACAGACAGACAGACAGACAGACAGACAGACAGACAGACAGACAGACAGATAATAGATAGATAGATGCAGGGCTTTTTTTCTCATAGAACGCCCAGAACGGAGTTCCGGCACCTTTTTTGGATGGAACCTTGTAGGATAGGCAAGGCGGGTTGTATGACGTGTGTGAGTTCCGGCACCTTTTTTTTTTTTTTACAAAAAAAGCACTGGATAGATAGATAGATAGATAGATAGATAGATAGATAGATAGATAGATAGATAGATAGATAGATAGATAGATAGATAGATAGATAGATAGATAGATAAACAGATAGATAGAGGATAGATGATAGATAGAAAGATAGATAATAAGCGCACATTTAATTAATTTGTTCAAGTATAGCTGTTGTTTCTGTTTAACTGTGTCTATTAACATATACTTCACATAATGTCCATATAGGCAAATCACCTATGGGAGGCAGTTTCTAGACTAGACAACCTTTGATTTGTGGCCAACCAGATACATCTAGAGCATTATTCAGCTAAGGGAAAGAAAAAAGAAACAGGAACGTGGACGAGGGCTGGTGACAGATGGGAATTTCCCCCCCCCCAAAAAAAAAATTGCAAGTGGAAGCAAAATCCTAAAAATGCACACGCATGCCTATCATAAGAAATATTGGAGGATCAAGAACATCAAGCAATCAAAAGGTGGAGTCAGGTTTATCCAAAAGGAAAGCTGGGTGGGGTCCCTGAATCGTGTTTGAGCATGTTGTTGTTGTTAGTTGCGAAGTCGTGTCCGACCCATCGCGACCCCATGGACAACATTCCTCCAGGCCTTCCTGTCCTCTACCATCTTCTGGAGTCCATTTAAGCTCACGCCTATTGCTTCCGTGACTCCATCCAGCCACCTCATTCTCTGTCGTCCCCTTCTTCTATTGCCCTCGATCTTTCCCAGGATCAGGCTCTTCTCCAGTGAGTCCTTCCTTCTCATTAGGTGGCCAAAGTACTTGAGTTTCAACTTCAGGATCTGGCCTTCTAAAGAGCAGTCGGGGTTGATCTCCTCTAGGACTGACCGGTTTGATCGCCTTGCAGTCCAGGGGACTTGCAGGAGTCTCCTCCAGCACCATAGTTCAAAGGCCTCAATTCTTTGGTGCTCAGCCTTTCTTATGGTCCAACTTTCACAGCCATACATTGCAACTGGGAAAACCATGGCCTTGACTATACGCACTTTTGTTGGCAGGGTGATGTCTCTGCATAACTGGGTATATTTCTGAGCTTGTTAACTTGGATTCTGCAGGGAAGTGGTGACCTCAGATATTACCAAGCTGGTTGGGACAGCCATTGTTGGATGTAATGTGGATTTCTACCTTGAGCAGAGGATTGGACTAGTCACTAGAAGACCCCAGGGACCCTTCCAGCTCTGTTCTGATTCTGAAGGGGGTTAAACGTGATGGCTTCAGTGACACCTTTTAATCCTATGAATTTATGAGATGTCAAGAGACAGAGGTTCTGAACCCGATTCCCTTGTGAATTTAATGGGTGGCGAAACCAAGATAAAAAGTCTTTCTTGACTATAAGCACACACTCATTTTCTTAGGATATAGCAATAGCACTTAGACTTATATACCGCTTCACAGTGCTTTACAGCCCTTTCTAAGCGGTTTACAGAATCATCATATTTGCTCCCCAACAATCTGGATCCTCGTTTTACCAACCTCGGAAGGATGGAAGGTTGAGTCAACCTTGAGCCGGTCAAGATTGAACTCCTGGCTATGGGCAGAGTTAGCCTGCAATACTGCATTCTAACCACTGGGAAGGAAGGAAGGAAGGAAGGAAGGAAGGAAGGAAGGAAGGAAGGAAGGAAGGAAGGAAGGAAGATAGCACTTAGACTTATATACCACTTCACAGTGCTTTACAGCCCTCTCTAAGCGGTTTACAGAATCAACATTTTGCTCCCCAACAATCTGGGTCCTCGTTTTACTGACCTCGGAAGGATGGAAGGTTGAGTCAACCTTGAGCTGGTCAAGATCGAACTCCTGGCTATGGGCAGAGTTAATCTGCAATACTGCATTCTAACCAGTGCACCACCATGGCTCTTGCTTCTCACATATTTCTTGAGTTTCGCTTTTGAAATCATACACACACAAACATGATAGCAGTGTTTCAATATTTAAAGGGTTGCCATGAAGAAGAGGGAGTCAAGCTATTCTCCAAAGCACCTGAATGCTGGACAAGAAGCAATGGATGGAAACTAACCAAAGAGAGAAGCAACCTAGAACTAAGGAGAAACTTCCTGACAGTCAGAACAATTAACCAGTGGAACAACCTGCCTCCAGAAGCGGTGAATGCTCCAATACTGGAAGCCTTTAAGAAGAGTCATTTATCTGAAATGGTATAGGGCTTCCTATTGGACTAGAAGACCTCCAAGGTCCCTTCCAACATCATCATCATCATCATCATCATCATTATATTATTATTATTATCTTTTATTCATTAGACATGAACCTCAGTCAACTGAACATTCAAGTTGGCTGGCGCTGATGATTGACACGGGTTGCTACCAGCATCCTAGGTGTCAACCAGGTACCTCCTTAAAATATAAGATGTTCTGAGTTGTTGTTGTTGTTGTTGTTGTTGTTATTGTTATTATTATTATTATTATTATTATTATTATTATTATTATTATTATTATTATTATTATTATTATTATTATTATACACACACAGACACAAACAAACTCTGATGTCAAACTCATAGAAAAATCTAGGGAAATACATTGCGTGAAATCTGCTGGATAGGACATTAAAATTATAATTCATAGAACGATTGGGCTGCTAAGCGGTCGACACAAGCAATAAAGGAACCTTAACATGGCTCTCTGTTCTGCAATTCTGGTTTCAAAATACATTTCACCCGATTTATTTATTTATTTTAAACAGGATTCTAATGTGCTTTCCTTCTCTCCTTCAGGATTTTAAATCTGGCTATGGCATTACCGTCATACCTATGAACGTGGCTAACGTGAGGCAGATTGATCGGGCCGCAAAACAATCTTTCGAAATAATTACACCTTACCGGAGCTTTAGGTAAGACCATTAAATGTTTGCTTTTAAAACTGTAGGGCAGGATTTTTGGAGTGCAGCTGAAATAAATACTTGCACGAAGCAGAGGTAGCCCTTGACTTACGACAGCTGGTTTAATGACCGCTCAAACTTACAACGCCGCTGAAAAACTGACTATTGTGACTATTTTTCACGCTTACAAACGTTGCAGCCTTCCCCGTGGTCACGTGATCCAAATTCTGACACTTGGCTACTGACTCGTATTTATGACGGTTGCAGTGTCCCAGTGTGTGTGTGTGTGTGTGTGACGTGATCCCCTTTTACGACCTTCTGACAATCAGAGTCAATGGGGGGGAAGCCGGATTCACTTAACAACCGTGTCACTAACTTAACAACTGCAGTGATCCACTTAACAACTGTGGCAAGAAAGGTCGTGAAATGGGGCAAAACCCACTTAACAAATGTCTCGCTTAGCAACAAATTTTGTCCTCAGTTGTGGCTATTTCGGTATTACAAAGAACAACAGAATTGTGTTGCGAATTGGTTTAAACAATTGTCCGCTCCTTTTTTGTTTTTCTTACATCATTTTTTACATAAAGTTTCTTTCCCCCGAAACGGAAATAGTGTGACGTACAGTATATAGATCACTAAAAGTAATTTGTGTGTATAGATCACTAAAAGTAATTTGTGTGTATAGATCACTAAAAGTAATTTGTGCCAACGTGAAACGAAAACTCCTTTCTCGGATCGGACGTAGCTTTTCACATAGTCACAATACAGGTTGCCCTCGACTTACGATGATTCGTTTAGTGACCACTCTGAATTGCAGCAGCACTGAAAAACAAAATGACTTATGATTGTTTTCACACTTACAACCCGTTGCAGGATCCCTGTGCTCAGGTGATGAAAATTCAGACGCGGGGCAACTGACTCGTATTTATGACGGCCGCAGTGTCCTGGGGACACGTGATCCCCTTTTGCGACCGTCTGACAAGCAAATTCAATGGGGGGGGGGAAGCCGGATTCGTTTAACCAGTGCTTTTTTTGAAAAAAAAAAAAGGTGCCGGAACTCACACACATCATACAACCCGCCTTGCCTATCCTACAAGGTTCCATCCAAAAAAGTTGCCGGAACTCCGTTCTGAGCGTTCTATGAGAAAAAAAGCCCTGCGTTTAACAACCGTGTTAGTAACTTAACAAGTGCAGGGATTACGCTTAAGAATGGTGGCAAGAAAACAATGGTGTGTGTCATGTAGGTGTTCACTCTGAGAGCGGGCAACTAAATTTCATTTTTGACGTGTGTCGTTGTGCCCACAGTAAAAAAATGACAATAAAGGTTATTTTATCTTATCTTAAAAGGTCATAAAATGGGGCAAAATTCATTTAACAACTGAAAATACCGGTTAGGAGGAAAGGTTTTTGGTTTTTTTCTACATCCGGATTCTTCATAAATTGGCAAAGTTAGTTTAGTGCAGCCGGTTGCCAAAAGTCGTTGCTGATTTGAAAGCACATCATCATCAATAATACATTGTTGTTGTTAGTTGCGAAGTCGTGTCCGACTAATCGCGGCCCCATGGACAACATTCCTCCAGGCCTTCCTGTCCTCTACCATCTTCTGGAGTCCATTGAAGCTCAGGCCTACTGCTTCAGTGACTCCATCCAGC
>JALGBA010004109.1:147500-177500 GCA_023970755.1 Azemiops feae | reverse complement strand
CATCTTTCTGTCTGGCTCTCCTCTTCAATAAACTACAACCTTCTTTCTAAAACACTCTCCATTTTGATTATTCCCAGCTTGGACTGGACCCTGATGAATATTTTTCTTTCCACAATGCCTTGGTAAGGCCATACTTGGAATATTGCATCCAGTTTTGGTTACCATGGTATAAAGACTCTAGAAAGAGTGTAGAGATTAGACGTTTTCCAAAGGAAAAAGTCCAAATAAGCAGTAAGCATCAGCAGAAATAAGAAATTGTTAACCATAATCAAATCAGTTTTATATTTTTTTTCTTCCTGCCAACCATTCTTAAGTCTCATAAATAAACTTTTAAGTCCTTTTTTTGTCTAATATCTTTGCCTCATCTTTTGAAATTCTTATCACCGTTTGAGTCCACTCGTAATTTTGTAGAATTAAGCAAATCTCTTATATCTCAATTTAAAAGGGTAGTCCACGTCGTTGTTGTGATACATTATTTGCACATCATTTTCCATTTTTAAATGATCGTCCAATTGTATCTGTAAATCCGACATTTCCATCTTGTTCTTTTAAATTGTAATTTGAAAATCCACCTTAGAATCCCATCTCAATTTTCTCCAGAGGTCTCTGTTCATCTTCAAATAGTAACTTTTTGGTTCCAATAAAGAACGTAAAAGTTCGAGCACTTCACAAATCAAACCTTTCCTTTAAAGTAGCCATCTTGTACTCTAGTAATCAACCTTCAAAGTCTCGTTTTACAATTGATGTGTAAACAAGGCAGATTTCCCCCCCCCCCCACACAAGAGGCTCTTTCTAATTAACTTCAAAGCTTCTCTTTAGGTCAATTTCACAAAGCCTTAGCATTTACAAAGCTTTGCAGAAACAACTCTGAAATCACCTCTTTGGTGCATATTGCAAGAAAAAAAAAGAAAGGAAAGAAAGGAAATAATAATAATAATAATAAAGTTGGAAGGGACCTTGGAGGTCATCGAGTCCAACCCCCTGCTCAGGCAAGAAACCCTATACCATTTCGGACAAATGGCTGTCCAGTCTCTTCTTAAAAACTTCCAGTGTTGGAGCATTCACCGCTTCTGGAGGCAGGTTGTTCCACTCGTTAATTGTTCTAACTGTCAGGAAGTTTCTCCTCAGTTCCAGGTTGCTTCTCTCCTTGACTAGTTTCCATCCATTACTTCTTGTCCTGCCCTCAGGCGCCTTGGAGAATAGCTTGACTCCCTCTTCTTTGTGGCAACCCCTGAGATATTGGAACACTGCTATCATGTCACCCCTAGTCCTTCTTTTCATTAAACTAGACATACCCAATTCCAGCAATTCCAGCAAGAAAGAAAGAAAGAAAGAAAAAGAAAAAAGATCTTACAAAGCAGGAAATATGGGATTGCCTTTCTTTTGAAATGGATTGAAGAGAATTCCCACCCAGCACCCAGACTTGTGGTTCTGAAGACTTCTCAGTCTTTTATAAATATTTTATTAATTTTCTATTTTTACAAACAAGTGCTTAATAGACAACGTGTTGACTGGGTCCGTTAGTAATTCCGTGGTACATATAAGCTTCTTCAAACTAAATCCAATATTACACCATCCAATACCTCCTCTTTTCTTCCGGTGATAAACATTTTTCCACATTAAGCAAATACAATTCTTATTGTTATTAAGAATAACAGTATGAGCAGGCGGAAAAACAGCCAGGGAGGCGATTGAAGCCTGGGAAACAGGCCCCTTGTCAGTCAACAGGAGTGCTGATTTACCACCAGCCTATCAAGTACTTGCAGATTGGATCCTGCAGAAACCATCTTTTTCCCAGCTGGGAGTGGTGGATTCCCTTATGCTCCGAGCTGTAACTGCATCCTTTCAGGATTTAAGATTGGGTCAAGCTTCATCTTTTGAATCACTTTGATGAAGTTTTTTACTTTTCTTATTACTCATTCTCTGGCAAGGAAAGCCAACGGGGGGAGCCAGATTCACTTAACAACCCCGTTCCTAACTTAACAACTGTGGTGATTCCCTGAAGAACTGTGACAGGAAAAGCTGTGCCATGAGGCAAAGCTCGTTTAACAAATGTTCCACTTAGCAACAGAAGTTTTGGGGTCAGTTGCGGGCGTACGTTGAGGGCTCCCTGTATTTTGCTTCAATTTTCTGAGTAAAATAAAAATCTATTCAAAAAATAAAAAGGGGGTTCCTTTCCAAGCTCCTTTAATAATAATAATAATAATAATAAAGTTGGAAGGGACCTTGGAGGTCATCAAGTCCAACCCCCTGCTCAGGCAGGTAACCCTATACCATTTCGGACAAATGGCTGTCCAGTTTCTTCTTAAAAACTTCCAGTTTTGCCTCTGATTAACTGCTTTTCAATAATAATAATAATAATAATAATGGTGATGATGATGATGATGAAGGGACCTTGGAGGTCATCTAGTCCAACCCCCTGCTCAGGCAGGAGAACCTTATACCATTTCAGACAAATGGCTATCCAGTCTCTTCTTAAAAACTTCCAGTGTTGGGGCATTCACAGCTTCTGGAGGCAGGTTGTTCCACTGGTTAATTGTTCTAACAGTCAGGGAGTTTCTCCTTAGTTCTAGGTTGCTTCTCTCCTTCATTAGTTTCCCTCCGTTGCCTACTGAATGCAGTATTCCAAGTGTGGCCTTACCAAGGCCTTGTAAAGTGGTATTAACACTTCACGTGATCTTGATTCTATCCCTCTGTTTATGCAGCCTAGCACTGTGTTGGCTTTTTTGGCAGCTGCAGCACACGGCTGGCTCATATTTAAATGATTGTCCACTAGGACTCCGAGATCCCTCTCACAGTTGCTACTATTGAGCAAGGTACCTCCTAAACTATACCTGTGCATTTCGTTTTTCTTGCCTAAATGTAGAACCTTACTTTTTCCACCATTGAATTTCATTTTGTTAGATAGCGCCCAATGTTCAAGTCTGTCAAGATCCTTCTGTATCTTAAGCCTGTTTTCTGGAGTGTTGGCTATTCCTGCCAGCTTGGTGTCGTCTGCAAATTTGATGAGTTCCCCATTCTTTTCCAGCTTTTTATTGTGATCGGTAATGAAAGAGCCAACAGCTTTTGGGAAGGAAATCTTCAACCGGATGAAAAGCTACAAGTAGATGCCCCGGCTGACAGGAGGCTAACTTTTATTACCCAAAAATATAAAGAAGGAAAATTCCGAAAAATTACGCTGCTGTCTAAAACCAAGGAGGAGTTAAATAAGGTAATGCTGAGGATGGGAATAATTTGGGGTCATAAATCCTGGGCTCGATTATGGTCATAAGACGGGGACCACCTGTATCTTCTTCAGATGACAAACTGTCAGAGCATGCACAGTCTTATTGTGCTGAGGTAACCCAGGAGTAAACACAGTACACAGTGGTTTATAATTAAATGTGGTTTATATTACACTATAGCTACAAATATACACTAGAAATAAAATACATACACGTGGTGAAACAGCAAACTCTTAATACACAGCAGTTACAGCAGTCAAACAGATGAGAGAAAGAAAAACTCCAGCAAAAAAACTTCCCTTTTATACTTAGTCTCTTAAAGGGATACAGTCCCTGCTTACTCTTAAAGGGACAGACACAGACCCTGCTGAGTCATTCCTATCATTGCATCATCCACATTGCATCGTCCACCTTACATTACATCTTTACATAAGCTGTTTAGCTATTATTATCCTGACACAAACAACAATGCCAGGGGACAGATGCAATCATATTGGGAAGCCAAAATCCAACCTATCCCTCTCGGCAACCTTCTCTGCTTGATCAAGGACCCTGTAAAATCTGAACCATTGTCCAGATCTACATACCTTATGCACACAGAGGTCCGGGGTTAGGCAATTGAGAGCACCTTGGTGACTAGAACTCTTTTTTGTATGCTCACTCTTGTCTTTGCGGGTTGCCCCCCATTCAATTAAGAAACATCAATCTCTTCTACTTTGGCGTTCTGCATATAGCCCATACTGTCAAGAATGAAACTTGGCAGCTATGTGCCTCTTCGTTTCAACTTGCCATTAGAGTAAAGGGGGTGGGTGGGAGGTGTTGCTTTAGAATGGGTTAGATGGAGAGAAATGAAACCTCCATGATTCCGCTGAAGATTGTGAAAGCCTGACACCTTTCCAAGGACACTGCAGCAGGTGTGGAGAGGAAGCAGACGGTTCCCATAACAAAGTGAAATTGTTTACATGGACTACGTGATAGGGTGGGGGGTTTCGTTGGAGAAAGTATTGTTAATTCTATGAACTGGTGTCTGGGAAGCTCAGAGTTAGTTTTGCTTCGACATTTCCATGCCGTGTATTCAATAAAAAGTAAGATTTTTCGGAAACGGAATGAACCTGGACTTTAATTTGGATCTCCGAGCTGGATGTTGACCCGTACTTTTCATTTTTATGATCAGGCGCTCTGTGCTGCAGTCATTAAGCTGGATGTGTTAGAGACCATGATGTTGTTGTTTAGTGGAGCAGACGTGATGTGCGCAACTGGAGACCCCGTGTTCAGCACCCCATATTTGTTAGCCAAAAGATCTGGGCAGAGATTGCAAATGGAATTCCTCCATCACAATAAGTTTTCAGGTATGGTTTCCAGGTAGTGTGGACCTTCTATAGTTTGAATAGGGGCTGTGTTTGTGTATAATTCAGTGAACACTGATTTCAGGTTAGCAGAGGCCCACAAATAAGGGAGCAAGCACTTATTATTTATGTATTAAGAAAATTTATAGGAAAACCCCGGTCACAGTGAATCTGGGTTGCCCTACAAAAACAAACCTCAATACAAAATCCAATAAGCCCCCATTCCCCTAGTGAAAGCAATCAGATCAACCACTTGATGGGCTGTCCCAAGATGCTTTTTTCAAGAGGCAACTGGACTTTCTTGTTTTTCTTTGAAGACGTTTCACTTCTCATCCAAGTAGCTTCTTTAGCTCTGACTAGATGGTGGGGAATGGAAGGATTTATACTCCAAATCCTGAGCTGAAGAAGCTTCTGGGATGAGAAGCAAAATGTCTTCAAAGAAAAACAAGAAAGTCCAGCTGCCTCGTGAAAAAAAGCATCTTTGGGACAACCATGACCTGGATGATTGAGAATCTCCATAGACACTTGATCACCAGGCCCATTGGCAGAACCAGGTCTTCAGGGCCTTTTGAAAGAGTGTCAAGGTGGAGGCCAATCTTATCTCCACAGGGATGATTTTCCACAGGGAGGGAGCCACCACGGAGAAGGTCCTTCTTCTAGATGGACCTCCCTAAGAGAGGAGATCCATAATATCTCCTGTCTCCCCACTCTTGTGGGCCAGGTATATATGACTGGGGAAAAAACAGTCCTTCGGATAACTTGAGCCCAGGCCATGGAGGGCTTTAAAGGTGACAGCCAGCATCTTGAATTGGATCTAGAAGCAAGTCAGCAGCCAATGTAGCTCCTGCAAGAGAGGGTGACGCACATGGAAATCTGACACATGAGGGCCACCATATTTTGTACCAGGAACCTCCGAGGTCCCTTCCAACTTGATTATTCTATGTTTTGTGTTCTATTTCCTGAATACGGAAACCAAATGCTAAGTAGATCTGACTGTGCATCAACCTAGATGTTCTAGCTTCTGCTCTTCAGAGCAAGTAGTCTCAATAGTTTGAAATGTCATGGTTCCGACAGATGAAACTCTTCAAAGAACTTCGAGGCATTGTTTACCTTAAAGAATCTTTATGGGACTAGCATAGCTTTGGCACTAACATAGTTGAAGCCAAAAACTGGATTCCCCTCCCCTGAGCACATAGTATCAAAGCACAATTCCCTCCTTCAATTAACAGTCATAAATCACATTGTCCAATTAGCTTGAAATGCAGGCTTTCCCTCCTGTTCTGCTACCCGCCAATTCTTATCATCTCTTATTTCACACACTAGTACAATATTGTTATGTCTAACTCCCACCACATTCTGCCTCCTTCCCCAGCATCTTCATATGTTGTCAAGCAAGAACATCCAACGCAGCGTTGACATGAACGTTTACTTCCATAACTAACAGTTCTCCATTACTTTACAGATTTTTCCAACTGTGATGGCCACGCCAACACCATTTCCTCTCCCGATTCGCCCTTGCCGTCCTTCCTTTATGATAATTTATACATGGTTTCCTTCAACCCTTCCAAGCTGTTTTTTGAGAGAAAAATTAAAGAAGGTATATTGGTCGTTCTTTCTTATCTATGGCTTAGGTGTCCTGATACTATATTGGTAAGATACTAGAGACCTTTTTACTGTTTTATTTTAGAACTTTATCAGTAATAAGTATGTATCCCAGGGCTTGAGAATGAGTGTGAAAAAACAACAACAGAGAAAATAATTTCCCCCTTCAAGTGAAATAAAGTTCTGAAGTGACCGGTTCACGCGAAAAAAGAAAACGAACAGTAGTTTGATTACTAAGCATTGCAATCTCTTAAAAAAAAGCCAACACAGTGCTAGGCTGCATTAACAGAGGGATAGAATCAAGATCACGTGAAGTATTAATACCACTTTACAAGGCCTTGGTAAGGCTACACTTGGCATACTGCATCCAGTTTTGGTCACCATGATGTAAAAAAGAGCTTGAGACTCTAGAAAGAGTTCAGAGAAGAGCAACAAAGATGATCAGGGGACTGGAGGCTAAAACATATAAGGAACGGTTGCTGGAATTGGGTCTGTCTAGTTTAATGAAGAGAAGGATGAGGGGGGACATGATAGCAGTGTTCCAATATCTCAGGGCCTGCCCCAAAGAAGAGGGAGTCAAGCTATTCTCCAAAGCACCTGAATGCTGGACAAGAAGCAACGGATGGAAACTAGTCAAGGAGAGAAGCAACCTGGAACTGAGGAGAAACTTCCTGACAGTTAGAACAATTAACCAGTGGAACAACCTGCCTCCAGAAGCGGTGAATGCTCCAACATTGGAAGTTTTTAAGAAGAGACTGGATAGCCATTTGTCTGAAATGGTATAGGGTTTCCTGCCTGAGCAGGGGGTTGGACTAGATGACCTCCAAGGTCCCTTTCAACATTATGATGATGATGATGATGATGATGAAGCTAACCACCAGATTGCAAGAACACAAGTGGGTGGTCCGATGAGGAGATTCAAACTCATTGGTAGCCTCACATTGCAATGAACAAGGGTCTCTACGTTCAATTTCACAGCTACTAAGATTGTTGGCTGTGCAGGTACAAAAACAGCCAGGGAAATGGTTGGAGCCTGGGAAACGGCCCCCTTGTCAGTCAGCAGGAGTGCTGATTTACCACCAGCTTATCAGGTCCTTAGGAACTGAGGGCTTGGCAGTACAAGGAAACCACAACCAATCGCCGGCCATCAACACACCAATCAACCAATAGGAAGCCACCGCATAAACACGACTCATAGAGTAGCCCAAAGCATATATTCCAGTAGAGAGAAGTTCCCTGAAGATGGGCTCCAGCACAAGTCCAAAAGTTCGGAAGATTGGATCTTAAAACATTTCTCACCCGGATTAATTTATGAAATTCTCCACGTTTCTAAAAGCCAGAGGACATTGTATATAAGCAACCTAAGCATAGGTTTAAGGAGTGGAGAGCAAATAGCCTTAGAATTAAATTAAAGGTGTATCTTGTATTTTTTTTATTATTAAATTTATATGCCGCTTAATGTCACCTTGTTGGTCAGAGGCGGCATATTAAAGGAATGAATGGATGAATGATTCTAAAAAAAAAAACATGGAAAAATATATTTTCCTGAGAATATATGGACTCTTATCCTAGTCCTTTTTAGAAAAAAAAAGCATGAGGAAAAAAAAGATAAAAAGAATATAAAATAATTTTTCACCTCAGTGTCATGATCCGCCCTCGCCCTCCCAAAAAATTCCAACCCAATTAGGTTAGATTAAAGAAATAGCAGAATGGGAAATGTTTTGGCCGCTATAAAAATAAAAGGTGTTTCATTAGAGTTCGCGGTGAGAAGCTCTCCCTTTTTTCGACATCCCACCAAATGAAATCACTGAGCAGCCAAATTTTGCACATTTGCAAAGAGTTTGAGATATTCAATTCCTTGGGTTACCTTCTACTTTAGAAAGGATGGGGACTGCAGAACACACTGAAAATGGCACGAAAGTCCCTATTTATTGTCTATGTAGCAATAGCAATAGCAATTAGAGTTGTATACTGCTTCACAGTGCTTGACAGCCCTCTCTAAGCGGTTTACAGAGTCAGCCTGTTGCCCCCAACAATCTGGATCCTCATTTTACCGACGTCGGAAGGATGGAAGGCTGAGTCAACCTTGAGCCGGTCAGGATCAAACTCCTGGCAGTGGGCAGAGTTTGCAATAGCACTTAGATTTATATACTGTTTTACAGTGCTTTACAGCCGTCTCTAAGTGGTTTACAGAGTCAGCCTATTTCCCCCAACAAGCTGGGTCCTCATTTTACCGACCGCGGAAGGATGGAAGGTTGAGTCAACCTTGAGCCAGTCAGGATTGAACTTCCTGACAATGAGCTGAATTAGCCTGCAATACTGCATTCTAACCATTTGGAAGGAAGGAAGGAAGGAAGGAAGGAAGGAAGGAAGGAAGGAAGGAAGGAAGGAAGGAAGGAAGGAAGGAAGGAAGGAAGGAAGGAAGGAAGGAAGGAAGGGGAGGGGAAAGGAAGGAAAAGAGAGAGGGAGGAAAGGTGGAGGAAAGGGAGGGTGAGGAAGGAAGGAAAGAAGGAAAGGAGGGAAGGAGGGAAGGAGGGAATAGCAATAGCACGTAGACTTATATACCACTTCACAGTGCTTTACAGCCCTCTCTAAGCGGTTTACAGAGTCAGCCACTTGCCCAATAATCTGGGTCCTCATTTTACCGACCTCGGAAGGATGGAAGGCTGAGTCAACCTCGAGCCGATCAGGATCGAACTTCCTGACAGTGGGCAGAGTTAGCCTGCAATACTGCATTCTAACCACTGCGCCGCCATGGTTCATTATGTAGCTATAGTAACTACAGAAAGAGTTCCTTATTTTTCATATTGCAATATATGCATAGTTAAATTAATCAACAACCTTCAATGGCATTGTGTGTCAAGGGAACAGAAATTTGGATAAGCCAAAAGGATAGGAAACACCCTGATATTTTGTTATAAACAGGACAACCTGCCTGGTCTTGACCCTATTGCTTGAAAGTCTTCTTCCTGGGCTTGTGTGTGTGTGTGTGTGTTTCTAAAAAAAAACCTAAACCAAATATTGACAAAGGCCCCATATCAACAAACTGTAACACCTAAAGCAGCAGGAATGTAGCACAGTTCTGTTTGATTTCTGTTTCCATAATGGAGGTTCTGGGCTTAAACCTTTTTCTTTGGAGGCTATTTGGTGATGAAAATACCTGGAAGGTATTAAAAGTAAACAATCTGCCTTGGCTGTTTGCTTTTATTGTGTACTGTGTGTTCCTTTTTTTGAACCATATATCAGTAAAATAATATATTTGTGAAAATCAGCTAAATCTCTCGGTATCTCATCTGTCTTCTAGTATTGTACAATAATTATTTTACCAGCTCACATGATTGAGAAAACACAGTTTTTGTACTATATGTCCCTTTTTTATCATAACAAACTGCTAGTTAAATATATATTGTCCGTTCCTACCTACCTACCTACCTACCTACCTACCTACCTATCTATCTATCTATCTATCTATCTATCTATCTATCTATCTATCTATCTATCTATCTATCTATCTATCTATCTATCTATCTATCTATCATCCATCCATCCATCTTATCTATCTATCTTATCTATCTATCTATCTTTATCTATCTATCTATCTATCTATCTATCTATCTATCTATCTATCTATCTATCTATCTATCTATCTATCTATCTATCTATCTATCTATCTATCTATCTATCTATCTATCTATCTATCTATCTATCTATCTCTTCTAATATTGTGCAACAATTACTTTACCAACTCACAGGGCTGAGGAAATACTGTTTTTGATAGGCAGATATAGCTAACGGAAGGGAATATATGTAGCTCAGACTTGAACTGTAGAATCGTTGGTGCTCTCTGAGCTTGGCTGTGGTTTTTTTCCTGTAGATATTTCCTACAATAATCTTGTAATGAAACAGCTGCAAGCAAACAACCAAGCTCAGAGAGTACCAAGGACTCCAGATAAAGCTAAGAAGGACATACAGCAGTTAATCTAGAGTCATGTTAACAATATACTGCATGACTAACATATCGCTGAAATTAATATGTCGCAAAGAATGGTGGTGCAAGCATTTGAATTTGTATGGTGTTAAACCTATCTCAGAAACCATAGCTTGGGCAAGCATTAAAGATGCAGATGAAGGAGAAAGCTGGTCTACAGTAGAAGTATTTTATTATTTATTTATTCATATTCTATTGGCCACCCAACTACAAAGTATTTTTGCTGGTGTACAAAACTAAAAAAAAAGACATAAAAACTGCTGCAGCTATTAAATCAACAGGCAGCCTGGACTAAAATGCACAAAACAAAACACGGATAATTATCATGTTGATTGTGGTACGGATAAATCACATAAATAAATGAATGGATGGATAGATGATAGATAGATAGATAGATAGATAGATAGATAGATAGATAGATAGATAGATAGATAGATAGATAGATAGATAGATAGATAGATAGATAGATGGATGATGGATGTAGATAGATAGATAGATAGATTGATAGATAGATAGATAGATAGATAGATAGATAGAGAGAGAGAGAGAGAGAGAGAGATAGATAGAGATAGAGATAGATAGATTGATGATGGATGGAGATAGATAGATGGATGGATGGATAGATAGATAGATAGATAGATAGATAGAGTACACTGAATATGTAAGATGGATAATTGATTAAATAAGAAAAAGATAAAGATGATAGATACTGAGAAAACAAAAAAGAAAAAGAAAAGAGAGAAAGAGAAAGGGAGGGAGGGAGGAAGAGAAAGGAAGGAAGGAATCTATCTGAAAATAAGGAAAAGTAGGAGGAAGGGAAGAAGGAGGAAGGAAGAGAAAAGAAGGAAGGAAGGAAAGAAGGAAGGAAGGAATTTCCCCTTTATGCGTTTTAAGAACATAAGAGTAATTGTTAACGTTGGTCAGTTTTAACGCTATAGTTATATTTATGACAGATCTGATCAGAACGTATTTTGGGGGACGATTTTTCAAGGGTCTTTATTCTCCCCCCCTTTCCCTCCCAAAGCTATGGCTTGCCTTCCTTAGCTTTGCTCCACTGAGGAGGCTTCCACCAACTCTGCCTTGGCCTCTATTTCCACCATTTGTGGTGGGTTGGGTTTGCTTTTGTGTGCTGTGACTGAACCGTTCATTTTGCAACCCGCTTCTGCCAAGCTACCTTTTTTGTTTGTTTGTTTCCCTGCAGCTTTCATTTCCTCAGCGGAGTCTCTTATTTTTCTACTTACTTTTTCTTTTTCTTTTTCTAATCTCCCGATCTCTTGCGTTTGAGTCTTTACGGTTTCTGTACATCCGAAACCGGCGACTGCAATATGAAGCTTTTTAAAAGCTTCTGGTTTTCTTTTCTTTTCTTTTTTAAAGAAAGAAAAACAACAGCAACGCCTGCATCGATTCAATGAGGCTATTTAAAAATATCAAAAAAGGAAGGGAATAAAGCTTTCCTGTGCTTATTAATTTTAACAACGAAAACATCCCTTTGTTTAACTGGAGGTTGAAATTGGACTGGCTACTTCAATGAGCTTAAATAGGAAGCGGAGTAATTTACTTAATTACAAATCTGATTATTTCTGAGGGAGATGGAAGCTCAAAGGACCTTATCTGGTGCATAAGTGTAGGTAAAAACGCATATGTTCAGTACGTCAGATGTGAACAATCTGTACACTGCACGAATCAGAAAAAGGGCTGAGAAACGTCTAAATAAAAGAAGAATTAGGGGAGACATGATAGCAGTGTTCCAGTATTTGAGGGGCTGCCACAAAGAAGAGGGGTCACATTATTCTCCAAAGCACCAGAAGGTAGGACAAGAAACAATGGTTGGAAACTGATCAAGGAGAGAAGCAACCTGGAATTAAGGAGAAACTTCCTAACAATGAGGACAATTAACCAGTGGAACGGTTTGCCTCCAGAGATCATGGGTGCTCCATCACTGGAGATTTTTAAGAAGAGACTAGACATTCACCTGTCTGAGACGGTATAGGTCAGGACTAGGCAACCTTGGCTCTTTTATGACTCGTGGACTTCAACTCCCAGAATTCCTGAGCCAGCCATGCTGAGAGCAAAGGGAGAGGTTTCCAAGCTGAGCCATGCTGGCTCGGGAATTCTGGGAGTTGAAGTCCACCAGTCATAAAAGAGCCAAGGTTGCCTACCCCTGGTATAGGTTCTCCTGCTTAAGCGGCGGGGGGGGGGGGCTGGACTAGAAGACCTCCAAGGTCCCTTTCCCCTGTGCCATCACTCTGCTGATTACTTAATTCCCACAGTACTGTCTTAGGCCTAAATATATTTTACCCACGTAGTAGGGCTGTATTGCTATTATCCTTCTCATCATCTCATCTTTCCCATCTTCCCATCTTTCCTACTACCTTCTCCTATTGGTATCTATGATTTATCGCTTGTTGTTTGTATCTTATGATTAATGATTGTACCTATGATCTATGACCTATCACTTTGTTGTTTGTATGTACACTGAGAGCTTATGCACCGGAGACAAATTCCTTGTGTGTCCAATCACACTTGGCCAATAAAGAATTCTATTCTATTCTATAAAGAATTCTATTGATTTCAGATCCAGGCAAGATTGTGTCTCAATATGCTATCTGTCTTATTAGAATTCCCAGCTTATATGGGATAAGGGACTGGATTTTTAAAAGCATTATGATCCAATTAATTTAAATCATCCAATAGAATGTAGCATTCCAGTTCTTATATTTCTGTCAAATTCCTTGTGTGTCTAATCACACTTTGCTAATAAAGAATTCTATTCTATTCTATTCTATTCTATTCTATTCTATTCTATTCTATTCTATTCTATTCTATTCTATTCTATTCTATTCTATTCTATTCTATTCTATTCTATTCTATTCTATTCTATTCTATTCTATTCTATTCTATTCTATTCTTCTCTACTCTACTCTACTCTAGTCTACTCTACTCTACTCTACTCTACTCTACTCTACTCTACTCTACTCTGTTCTATTCAGGATAAAATAATTTTGGGAAATGATCTGGACATTAAAAACAGAAGCCTTGCAAGTTACAATACCAGCTAGCAAATTTGTTGTGCATCCCTGAATCGTTTGGTTAAAGGCAGATAGAAAAATGAAATTTTGCAAGACTCATTTAAAAATTCTGTAGGCTAGGTCTGTTTGTGTTATGGATCGTTTGCCAGTCATCTTGTGATAATGGCTAACTCTTCCGTTAATAAATAAACCCATCTTTACACGTAGAGTGCAGTAGGAGATGGTGCGTGTTGGAAAGTGGCTTTTTGAGTTACTATGAGAACGAGAAGATGGCCACCCCAAGTGGGACGTTGGACATCAGCGAAGTCATCTGTCTTGTCACTCATAAATCGGAAGACACCTTACCCATGGGGTAAGTCCAAGGTCTTTGATGGTTTTGGTTAATGATTTGCTCTGTCAATATTGATCTTGTTTTTTTTTTTTTTTACAAAGCAACTTTGTAAAATGTCTTAATTCTTAATTCCGGGTTTCTCATTGCAAATTGCTGGAAGATGCAAAGATAAACAAATAAATCATAGAATAGCAGAGTTGGTAGAGACCTCGGAGGTCCAACCCTCTGCCCGAACAGAAGACCCTATATACCATTCCAGGCAAATGGTTGTCCAGTCTCTTTTTGAAAGCCTCCAGTGATGGAGCACCCATCACTTCTAAGTTCCACTGGTTGGTTGATGGTTGATTGAGTGGAATGAGTGAGTAAATTAATAAGTGAATGATCTGAGAAATTAAACTCACCACGTTATGGACAACATGAGGACTTTGAATTTGCTCTCTTCCAATAAAATATTATTCTTAATGAACTTAATGGAATTAAAATTACTTGTTATTAACTGGCCTTTTAAATCAGTGGATCTGGGAGTTCATGGCAGATCCAGCAATATACACACGGAGTGAGCGAGAGAATGGGTGAATGAATGGATGAATGATGAATGAATGAATGAATGAATGAATGAATGAATGAATGAATGAATGAATGAATGATCTTCTGAGAAATGAACCCTATGCTTCATGGGCAGTGTGAGAACTTTGAATTTGCTCTTTCCCAATAAAGCCCTACTCTTAATGAACTTAGTGAAATTAAAATTCCTTGATGTTCCCTGCTCTTTTTTGAAATCGGTGGAGCTTGTAAAAATTGCAAACTTTTCCAGAGGCAGGAGGATAGCCCTGTCAATTTTTTTAAAGCCAGGATTTGCATCTTTGATAGCTCAGGGGTACGTTTTCCAGGAGGGAAGACAGACTTGAAAGAGGCTAGCTCTGTGTGCGCAAGACTCTATTTTACAAACGAGGTGGAATAATGAGAAGCATCTCCCGCAATTTCTCCCCTGCTTTCAACGAAGGCTGACCCTCCTGAGGCCCTAGGTTTGCTCAGATGGGAAATTCTTCTTCTTTTCCTCTATTTATTCCAACTGGAATAGAAAAAGGATCAATTTCGATCTTCTTTCTTAAAGCCCAGAAGCGCAAACCCAACAGCCTTCTGCCAATCCTGCACCACAAGGAAGGTAGCTAAGCAACCATGTATATTGCACGTGGAGAATGTAATAATGAATTTCCCTTGCGTTGGAATCCAGGTATCTAGATGTAGAAAAAAATTGGTGGGGTAAAGGGGAATATAAGGGAGAGGGAAAAACAAGGGAAGGCAACAAGGGACCTACCCAGAATTCCAAAACCAATAGAGTTAGCCAACTAAATTAGTTACATTATCTCCTTAAATAAGGTCTTGGGATTTAGTATATGTTCATTGTTTCCTGCATAAAAATGCGTGGAGATAATCTGAACTTCCTGTTTGGATATTAATAGTCTTCCTTCCTTCCATCCTCCCTTCCTTCCTCCCTCCCTGCTTCCCTCCCTCCCTCCCTCCCTCCCTCCCTCCCTTCCTTCCTTCCTAATTCATATAGCTAGATTCCTTCCTTCCTTCCTTCCTTCCTTCCTTCCTTCCTTCCTTCCTTCCTTCCTTCTTCCTTCCTTCCTTTTCATATAGCTAGATTCCTTCCTTCATTCCCTCCTTCCCTCCTTCTTTCTTTCCTTCCTTCCTCCTCCCTCCCTCCCTGCCTCCCTCCCTCCCCCTCCCTTCCTAATTCATATAGCTAGATTCCTTCTTCCTTCCTTCTTCCTTCCTTCCTTCCTTCCTTCCTTCCTTCCTTCCTTCCTAATTCATATAGCTAGATTTCTTCCTTCCTTCCTTCCTTCCTTCCCTCCCTCCCTCCCCTCCTTCCTTCCTTCCTTTCTTCCTTCCTTCCCTCCTCCCTCCCTCCCTCCCTCCCTCCCTCCCTGCCTGCCTGCCTGCCTGCCTTCCTTTCTTCCTGATTCATATAACTAGATTCCTCCCTTCCTTCCTGTGGTAAAAGAAAGCAGACGTGGTGATAGACGACTTGGGTACAATCCCAAAACATCTGGAGCACCACTTGAACACTATCGGCATTGACAAAAATCACCATCGGTCAATTGCAAAAGGCAGTTTTACTTAGAATAGCTTACACTCTACGACTATACTTCTAACCCCATCAAAACAACATCTGTCTACTCCAGGTCCTTGGGAGGGATTCAATCCATAAATAAAAATGTCCAATCCAGTCTAAACATCTGGCTGACATAATCAGGTTAGGGATAAAACCGACAAGACTAGGATAGGATGAAATTAGTTTTTCTAGGTGCATTTTCAGGATATCCCTTCTATGTACACGAGAATACCTTTTGCAGTGCCTGAAAAAGGTAGTGTCACCTTTCAATCGGCCAGTGAGACTTTCTGCAGTAGGATGGGTCTGTTTTGTGTGTGTTTGTGTTTGAATTTTCATGTGCATAGACTGAAGACACTGTATTTTCCATTTCCGTTCTAAAGGCATAGCTAAATGTAATACAGAAGATTTAACTTTTTCTTTTTCCAGTTTGAAAATAAAGTCCCAATTTAATCAGGCAATATGTTGACTATTGTTCTTTCCCCGCCTAAATTATTGGTTTAGTTCCATTATTTTAGCTCTCATTTCCTAGTACAGTTTATCCCTCCTCTGTTCCTCTTCATTAGACTATCAAATGCATATTGATTCCCCATTATCTTCCAAACAAATGCAACACAAATAAAGCACTTTAGGGGGAAGAACTCTCGCGATTCGTTTCCAGGACAAGAGGAATAAAGGTCTGAGAACAAAATGTACCACTTTTATTGTTTTCCTTTTGTGAAGCTGATACTAAATAGATTTGATTCATCTCCTCCTCCGCAATTTCAGAGCGATGTTTACCTTTGAAATCTACTTACTGTCAGAACGTGCATTTCTCTTTGGAGCGGAAACCGCACATTCTCAACGAAAATGGACTCGGGCAATTGCTAAGGTAATTTTTGCAATTATCCGTTCAAGTTAAGACAGGCACCTTTAAAGGAAACGGAGAGAAACATTTTTGTTTTAACAAGGAGACCTCAGACAAAGGCGGGTTTTTAATGGAAGCAAATTTAGATGGCAAAGAAGTAAAAATCGTTTTCTTGGCGAGCAGCGATGGTTTCTTGTCGCTTTTTAAGAAACGGTGCAGTTAAACATAAATAACAATTCTGTTTTTTTTTTTTAAATGATTTGATATTCTTGAGTTAAGGAACTCCGCCCGAGTTATTAGAAGCCATCTTAAGAGTAGATGTTTTTCTTTCTTGTGCAAAATTCTGACTTTTCTGTTTCAAAAAGTACTGATGAGGAATAAGATTTTGTAGCCTTCTTGGACTTTTGAATTCTAATTCAAAAGTCCAAGAAGGCTACAAAATTGAATTCTTCTAATTCTAAGAATGAGATTTTGGTCACACCTGATAGCCAAATCTAGCCCTCAGTTCTGCCTCGGTTTACTTCCCCAATAAACAACCGAATCGGAAGATCATTTAAAAGCAGGTTTATTAGGGTACCCTGATAGTGGGATCTCTCTATGAAAAAGGAGAGAGACAACCGCAAGCCCAGTCTTACATTCCTTTTTATAGTTAACACAACAAAGAAAACGCAACAGGAAAGTTGATTGGGCAGGATAATAGTAACCTCCCCATTTGCATAGGAAATCAGTTACATGTAGTCAAACACGTTACATATTTGCACCCCATGTTCATTAAAATGAGGCCTGACGTCAGAAGGGGCGTAAATTGTAAGGAAAAATACGTGGTTTGGAGTTCATAAAAAGAGATAAACCATACCCCAGTTTGTACTAAAATTGTATCTTTTCAGTTTAGGAATGTCAAAAGCTATTCCTTCATTCCGGTCTGTTATGTGCCTGAACGTTATTTCAAAGGAAAGAGAATAAGTGAACTTAAAATGCAAAATAACTATGTTAAACATGTAAAGTATGTAACCATGACAAAGTCCATGTCTTGCGCCCTTCAAACCTTTGCACAATTTTTTTGTTTCTGTTTATAATAGCACTTTGTACCTGAATTGGCCCGAGGTCTTCAGGAGAGAGAGACAGATGTTATTGGCCAGCTGTTCTACAAAGACTGCCAGGACCTTGATAATTGGAAAAAGGGCTGGTTTGCTCTAGAGAAGACCAGCTTGTATTTTTACCTCGAACTGGAAAATTCACAAGAGAATTCAATGCATCTAAGGCGGCTCCAGGAGTTAAGTAAGACTTTATATATATATTAGATTGATTTATATAATAATAATAATAAAGTTGGAAGGGACCTTGGAGGTCATCGAGTCCAACCCCCTGCTCAGGCAGGAAACCCTATACCATTTCGGACAAATGACTGTCCAGTCTCTTCTTAAAAACTTCCAGTGTTGGAGCATTCACCACTTCTGGAGGCAGGTTGTTCCACTGGTTAATTGTTCTAACTGTCAGGAAGTTTCTCCTCAGTTCCAGGTTGCTTCTCTCCTTGGTTAGTTTATCCTGCCCTCAGGCGCCTTGGAGAATAGCTTGACTCCCTCTTCTTTGTGGCAACCCCTGAGATATATATTAGATTGATTTCATAGCAGTTTGAAAACTTCACATGGACCAGGGGAGACATGATAGCAGTGTTCCAGTATTTGAGGGGCTTTCACAGAGAGGAGGGGGTCAACCAGTTTTCCAAAGCATCTGAAGGCCAGACAAGGAATAAGGGATGGAAATCGATCAAGGAGAGATTCAACCTAGAAATAAGAAAAAGTTTTCTGACAGTGAGAACAATCAACCAGTGGAACAGAAGTTGTGGGAGATTCGTCACTGGAAGCTTTCAGGAAATGACTGGACTGCCATCTGTCAGAAATGGTGTAGGGCCTCCTGCATGGGCAGGGTACAAGGTTGGACTAGATGATTTACAAGATCCCTTCCAACTCTGTTATTCTATTCTATTCTATTCTATTCTATTCTATTCTATTCTATTCTATTCTATTCTATTCTATTCTATTCTATTCTATTCTATTCTATTCTATTCTATTCTATTCTATTCTATTCTATTCTATTCCATTCCATTCCATTCCATTCCATTCCATGCCATTCTATATAAATCCATTCTGAATAGATAGGAATCTCTTTGCCTAAATACAGGTAGTCCTCAATTTATGACCATAACTGAGCCCAAACTTTTTTTGGGTAAGTGAGACATTTGTTAAGTGAGTTTTGTCCCGTTTGATGTTCTTTCTTACCACAGTTGTTAAGTGAATCACCGCAGTTGTTAAATTAGAAACATGGTTGTTAATTGAATCTGGCTTCCCCCGTTGACTCTGCTTGTCAGAAGGTTGCAAAAGATGGTCACGTGACCCCGGGACACTGCAACCGTCATAAAAGTGAGTCAGTTGTCAAGCCTCCAAATCTAAATCACGTGACCACGGAGATGCTACAACGGTCATAAGTGTGACAAACTGACTCTTTTTTTCAGTGTCGTCGTAACTTCAAACGGTCTCTAAGTGAACTGATGTAAATCAAGGACCACCTGTCCTTTTCTGAGTACTGTGGTTTCTTCACACACGATTCCAGTAATATAGGAAGCAATATTGCCAAGTGCTGCGACATATACAATTAGCTGTATTGCCTCAGTAATTATAATGAAGGAATGGCTGAAATAAAATCAGATTGTGAAGAAGTAGACTGGTGGAATTGTAAAGTTGGCATTGCAAAGTTATGTAAAAATTGGAACCAGAAGGGAAAGATATTGGCCAGCCGTGATGATGTTCAATGAAGGTCCATGGAGATTCTCAGCCATCCAGGTCATGGTTGTCCCAAAGGTGCTTTTTTTCCAAGAGGCAACTGGACTTTCTTGTTTTTCTTTGAAGACGTTTTGCTTCTCATCCAAGAAGCTTCTTCAGCTTCTTCAGAGCCAAAGAAGCTTCTTGGATGAGAAACGAAAATGTCTTCAAAGAAAAACAAGAAAATCCAGTTGTCTCTTGAAAAAGCACCTTTGGGACATGTTCAACGAAGCTTGACTGAACCAGGCAATGGAGAAACCCATCCTACCTTCCCAAAATTCCACCTTTCACATGGCAACAAGGTCATCGATCAGATCGATCCTGTGCTTCATTGGACATCCATGTTAACTGAGAATAGATCCAGATCCCTTATTAAAACCTAAGGATCTTTCTCTCCAAATTCAACCCAGCCATCCAACAGAGATCAGAAAGTTAGGGACGACAATCGGCCCATCAGGATTCACAGCCAATAAAGGAGAATATTTGTAGCTCACGGTTGAAATGAGGGGTCCTTGGTGCTCTCTGAGCTTGCTTGTTTTCTTGCGGACGTTTCATGACCCAAACTAGGTAACCTCATCAGTCCTAGCGAGTCAGTCAGTCCCTAGCACTGAGGATGTTACCTAGTTTGGGTCATGAAACATCCGCAAGAAAACAAGCAAGCTCAGAGAGGAGTAAGAAATCAGAGCTGAAGATGACTGTTAAAATAAATAGGTAATAGTTACAGGATGTACAATGGGGGAGGGGGGGTTAACATAGGGAAATAGGAGAAACAGGTGCTGCCTGGGCACAATCAGATGACAATAAGCAAGCCTGATGCTGCATAGAGAAAGAGGGCCATCCCTCCCTCAGGTCAGAGCCAGTTTGGTCTAGTGGCATCAGGCTAGAAAGCAGGAGATTGTGAGTTCTAGTCCTACCTTAGCCATGAAAGTTGGCTGAGTGACTTTGGGCCAATCACCAGAAGACAGTGAGTTCTAGTCTCGGCTTAGCCATAAAAGCTGGCTGGGTGACTTTGGGCCAATCACCAGGAGACAGTGAGTTCTAGTCCTACCTTAGCCATGAAAGCTGGCTGGGTGACTTTAGGCCAAACACCAGGAGATGGTGAGTTCTAGTCCCACCTTAGCCATGAAAGCCGGCACTACTCTCAACTCCATTTTGTCAGCCACCCCACAAACAAGTTGTTATCACTCGTTCCTGCCTACCAAATAAACAGAGACCTTCTTTCCTGCAGCCAGCCTCCATTTTATTTTCAGTGTCTTTCTCCCGGCTTGGAACTGGAGTTGATTTTTCTTCCAACACTATTAAAATAGATTGTTTCCAAGCTCTGTTGTTATTGAGCATAGGTTTTCTATAGATTTTGTGCACTTAGGAAAAGGGGACTGCTTTAAGTTTGTAAATGGCTCTGCCTTTCATGTTTCAGCGATCAGCAGCTGCGTCCAAAATGGAGAAAAAACAGATGTTCTGCTACTGGTTGAGAAAGGAAGGTAAGCTGTAAATTATATGGGCTCAAGACTAGGATGGGGGCTGAGCAAAGCAATTGGAGAGATTTGCTAGAGATCCTGGCAAATACCCATTTGCACATGTGTGGGTGGACACATAGCTTCAGAAGACCCTCAAAGCAGATGGAGATAGCTCTTGCCTTGATGCTTTGGATATTCTCAGAGGGCTTCTTAGTTGTCTGGAAAAGGCTGTGAAATAGAAACTTCATAGAAATAGAGCACTAGAAATTATCTTGTTTTCCACACCTAGGATTGCTTTTACCAAATTCGTACTGGCTGTATATGGTTAGAAGTAAAACCTTTGCTGGGAACCAGGATGTGGAAGATTGATATAGAAAGTTCACAAACTTGGTTCCATCCATTACAGCACGGGTCCCCAGCCCCAGGTCCGTGGACCAGTACCGGGCTGTGACATGCCAGCAACAGGTCCGCTCAAACAAGCAAAGCCCTATCCGTGGGATGCAGGCAGCACACAAAACCATGCACTCTCTGGTCCTTGGAAAAACCTTTCTCCACAGAACCGGTCCATGGTGCCCAAAAGACCTCTGCATTACAGGTTGTCCTCAACTTACGACCACAATTGACCCCCCCCCCCAAATTAGGCAGATTCTCTGCATTTTAACCTGTAATTTAGTGTAAAATCTGACCAATCGGTTTCAAAGAGCAGAATCTTTTTACAGCTGTTATTCTAATTCTATACTTCACGGCTTCCCATCAGAAATTCAGGAGCAGTCTTCATAATACAGGTCAGTCCTTAACCTACGACTGAGCCCCCACATTTCTGATGCAAAGTGAGACTTTTTTTTAAATGTCTGTTGAGAGAGGGCTGTTCAGTTTTGACACAGAGGGGGAGGGATACGACATCATCTATCTCCAGTCTACAACACAGCCCTTTCAGCAGTTCCAAGAAGGCTCCACGCCTATTTGCACCACTCAGTTGACCCTGAGGACACAGATAAATCTCCAAGTGGCCTCAACAACTCTCTAAAAGAGTGCAAGTGACCAGCTGTCTGCAAGGAGTATAAATCCTTCCATTCCCCACCATTCGGTCAGAACCGAAGAAGCTTCTTGGAGGAGAAAGCAAAATGTCTTCCAAGAAAAACCAGAAAGTCCAGTTGCCTCTTGAAAAAGCACCTCTGGGACAAGTCCAATTCTAGTTACCTTTGGGCGATCAACCATGGTCTGTTCAGTGCATCCATCTAATGGTGTTTATTGTTTAAGGTGTCCTGGAAAAGAAGCATGTTACTGCACACATACGTCAGTTTAGACATGGTCTTGGGAAGACATAAACACATACAAAAAAGTAGGCATCACTTCTCACAGATCCTGCTCATGTGCAGAGATTTTGAGTAAATTTGCTGTTCCTAAGGTCTTTTTTCTCACCGTGCTACTCCGGTAAAGGATTAAGATTATTAATTTGTGGCATTTAGTTTTTCAGTGGCATTTATTCTAGTTTGGTACAGTAGAAAAATGAACGTGATAAGGTTTGGCAAAAGCACTGTTGGGTGTTGCTCTTCTCCTAGGAAATAAAATGTTGCCTGAGTTTTACACGCAGGCTTTAGATGCATTTGGAAAGGTCCAAGGGAGACGGACTTTAATAAAACCGCATTTCTTTATTTTATAGGGACTATTTACATGATACGGTAGAATGTCCAACAGAACCCGTAAGGACTTTGCAAGTGATAAATTGCCCATAAACAAGAAGCAATAGATGTGTCAGGAGGGGAAAGCTGCTTTTGCTCTTAGTTATTTTTCTCTAAAAAAAAAACAACAGCCAAATAAAACGTGATGGAGTGCAGTGGCATCTCCTCCTTAGCTAATGCTGTATAAATATTGACTGAAAAACTCAGCTGAGCAGAGAAAATATATTTTGCACCGGGTTTTAATCCCTTTGCCTTTTAAAACGGACGTGTGTGTACCGCAGTAGACTGCACCTGGCTGTATTCTAGCTAGTTTGGTCTGTTCCAAGAGGAATCGAGAGAAGAGACTATTTCTAGCTGATAGGATTGAAATGATGGGTCCTTGGTGCTCCCTGAGTTTGGTGGTTTTCTTGCAGACATTTCATTACCCATTTAGGTAACATCAGTTACCTAACATCAAATACCTGAACAACTGGTTCTCTTATTGGATGCAGGCGTGGGCCTCCGAGGCCTAGAACGAACTTCCAGCAGTGGCATCCATGCACTTCCGGCGGGCCGTTCTAGGCCTGGGAGGCCTCCTCCAGGCCTCCGAGGCCTAGAACGGACTTCCAGAAGTGGCATCCATGCACTTCTGGCGGGCCATTCTAGGCCTGGGAGGCTCCTCCAGGCCTCCGAGGCCTAGAACGGACTTCCAGAAGCAGTGTTCATTCAGCCGGTTCTCTGAACTCAGAAAAATTTAGCTACCGGTTCTGCTGAACTGGTGCAAACCGGCTGAATCCCACCACTGGGTAACATCCTCAGTGCTAGAAGGGAGTGAGGTTTGAGGAGAGGAGAAGGAAGAGGACAGGGAGGAGGAGGAGGAGAAGGAGGAGGAAGCAAAGGAGGAGAAGGAAAAGGATATTTTATTAACAAGCTAGGTAACATCATCACTGCCAAACGGGAACAGAGTTTGCAGAGTAGAGGAGGAGGAAAAGGATTGTCTATGGAGATTCTCAGTCATCCAGGTCATAATTGTCCCAAAGATGCTTTCTTAGGAGGTAACTGGACTTTCTTGTTTTTCTTGGAAGACGTTTCGCTTCTCATCCAAGAAGCTTCTTCAGCTCTGACCGGATGGTGCGGAATGGAAGGATTTATACTCCTTGCAGACAGCTGGTCCTTTACCTTCTTTTAGAGTCGTTGAGGCCACCTGGAGGTTTATCCGTGTTATCAAACCTTGAGTGGCTGGCAGATGAGTTGAAAGTCAGACTTTTACAGCTAGAAAAGCTTTGAAGCTATGTGAACATTCCTTCTCTTTCTCCTTCAACCAATGAGAGTGAAAAACAAGGAAGTCAACTCAGAATGAGCTCTAAACCTCTACGCTTTTTCTTAATATGTAGGAGAAATCAAAATATCTCATTAATTCCTCACAATGGTCTTCCACATTGCCGCTACATTCTACAGCAGGGGTCCCCAACCCCCGGCCCATGCCAACAACAACCGGTCCGCACAAACAAGCAAAACCCCATCCGTGGGATGCAGGCAGCACATAAAACCATGCCCCCTCCGGTCCGTGGAAAAACCTTTCTCCATGGAACCGGTCCCTGGTGTTCAAAAGATTGGGGACCTCTGTTCTACAGCACTGACATTTTTGGCTGTCTATCTCATCCAAGCATGAGCCAAGCCTGACTGTCTCAGCTTCTTACTCAGACAAGGTGTGTGCTTTTCTTAAATGGAATATCTGCTCTCTGCAGCAGGCAGTTGTGGTCTCCTGAACTGGCTTTGCAGTTGCAGCGTTTGTGCGATCGGTCCTTGCCGTGGCTTTTCATTTAAAGAGAGAGCATTTTCACCTCTTTCTCTCTCTCTGTCTCTCTTTACCCTTTACGACGTCTTTCCTCAAACTTTTTTTTCCTGCAGAACATTATACATCCGCGGCCACACCAAGTTGGATTTCACAGTCTGGCGTAGCGCAATTGAAAAAGCAGCTGGTACAGATGGCAACATGTTAGAAGATCAGCAGCTCAGCAAAAACGACGTGCCGATTATAGTGACCAGCTGCATCGCATTTGTTACGCAGTATGGTAAGTGGAGAGGGTGCGTTTGTTCAGATTCCTGAAAATTGGAGACGCGCTAGAGTACTTAAGAAGCGTCGCCATCAGATTACAATACGTGGGCTTGAGCTGTGATCTGTAAAGACTACACTTTGAGTGGCGTCTGCTGTAAAGCTCAGTTTGAAGTAGTTGTGTTGAGCATGGAACATGTGCAGTACTACCTTGTTACTCATTGTTAGTTGCTTCCAGGAGGCACAATGAGTGCCAAAAGTGATGAGTACCAAACAAATTTTTCCCATAAGAAATAATGTAGTGCAGGGGTCTTCAAACTTGGCCCTTTTATGACTTGAGGACTTCAACTCCCAGAATTCCTCAGCCAGGAATTCTGGGAGTTGAAATCCACAAATCATAAAAGAGCCAAGTTTGAAGACCCCTGATGTAGTGAGTCCCAAGGCAGCTGACATCCACAAGTTCTAGCTTGTGCATTGAGTACCAAACAAACAACGAGTACCGAGACAACATTTTTTGCATCAAAATGTGTTGTGTACCAAATTCGATGAGTTTCCAAGCAGTTGAGTATCAAGGTACCACCATATCTCATTATGAGGGCAATAGGGCTGGAAAATTAAAATTAGAGCATCTTAGAGGACCTGAGGGATCTCTTTTATTCGTATTAGACAGAGGGAATATCTAACTGCACAGTGACGATGCCCTGGGCGGGACAGGAAGTCCTTTACTTACAACAGTTTGGTTGGTGACTGTTTGAAGTTGCAGCTGCACTTAAAAAAAGTGTCTTATGACTGTTTTTCATCCTTCTGACCATTGCATGATCCCCGTGTGATCAAAATCCAGACACTTGGCAACTGACAGTTTGCAGGGTCTCGAGTTCATGTGATCCCTTGTTGTGACTTTCCGATGAGCAAAATCAACAGGGAAGTTAGGTTCACTTAACAACCAATTGTTGGGCCCAAGGGGAGGATTTATATTCCTCGCAGACAGCTGGTCATTTGCCTTCTTTTAGAGAGTCCTTGAGGCCACTTGGAGGGTTTCCTCAAGGCCACCTGATCGACCCTCTCTCAACACAAGAGGATGGAGACAGATGTCTCCAGTCTCAACACAGTCCTTTCAGCAGTTCCAAGAAGGCTCCACACCCATTTTCACTATGCAGGAGAGCCTGGGGGCACAGATAAACCTCCAAGTGGCCTCAACGACTCTCAGAAGGAGCGCTAATGACCAGAGGACTGCAAAGAATATAAATCTTTCCATTCTGCACCATTCAACCTGAACTGAAGAAGCTTCTTGGATGAGAAGCGAAAGGTCTTCAAAGGAAAACCAGAAAGTCCAGTTGCCTCCTGAAAAATGGGACATTTTCTGCAGATGAAGTATAAACAAGATGCTCTATGCCATTATGTGAGGTGGTTCCAGATATAACGGCATGAAGCATTCTTGTTTCTTTGACACTGTTTTTTTTTTATGCATTTGGCTGATAACTTCTTTTTTTTCTTATTTAAGGTTTGGGAAGCAAGCATATCTACCTGAAGAATGGAGATCCTTCCTGTGTCAGGGAGCTTTTGGAAGGTTTCAAAAAAGATGCCAGGAGTGTTAAGCTGAGGACTGGGAAGAACCGTCTGGAAGATGTTACTGATACCCTAAAATGTTTTCTTTCTGAAATAGACGATGCACTACTGACCAAAGAACTTTATCCTTTTTGGATCTCAGCATTAGGTAATGCTTTATGGAATAGCTCTGAAACCCTATCTACCGTGCCTAAGGTAGAACAGAAAACATAGAATAATAGAGGTGGAAGGGAGCTCAGAGGTCTTCTAGTCCAACCCTCTGCTCGAGCAGGAGACCTATACCAGAGGTCCCCAACCTTTTGAGCACCAGGGACCGGTTCCGTGAAGACAGGTTTTCCCACGGACCGGAGGGTGCGTGGTTTTGTGTGCTGCCTGCATCCCACGGATGGTGCTTTGCTTGTTTGTGCGGACTGGTTGCTGGCATGCCACGGCCTGGTACTGGTCCATGGACCGGGGATTGGGAACCCCTGCTCTATACCATTTCAGACAAATGGTTGTCCAATCTTTTCTTAAAAGTCTCCAGTGATGGAGCACCCACTACTTCTGAAGGCAAGCTGTTCCACTGTTGATTGTTCTCACTGTCAGGAAATTTCTCCTTAGTACTAGGTTGCTTCTCTCTTTGGTTAGTTTCCATGATGTAAAAAAGAGGTTGAGACTCTAGAAAGAGTGCAGAGAAGAGCAACAAAGATGATCAGGGGACTGGAGGCTAAAACATATAAGGAACGGTTGCTGGAATTGGGTCTGTCTAGTTTAATGAAGAGAAGGATGAGGGGGGACATGATAGCAGTCTTCCAATATCTCAGGGGCTGCCCCAAAGAAGAGGGAGTCAAGCTGTTCTCCAAAGCACCTGCGGGCAGGACAAGAAGCAACGGATGGAAACTAATCAAGGAGAGAAGCAACCTGGAACTAAGGAGAAATTTCCTGACAGTGAGAACAATTAACCAGTGGAACAACCTGCCTCCAGAAGCAATGAATGCTCCAACACTGGAAGTTTTTAAAAAGAGACTGGACAGCCATTTGTCTGAAATAGTGTAGGGTTTCCTGCCTGAGCAGGGGGTTGGACTAGATGACCTCCAAGGTTCCTTCCAACATTATTATTATTATTATTATTATTATTATTATTATTATTATTATTATTATTATTATTATTATTATTATTATTATTATTATTATTATTATTATTATTATTATTATTGTAAAATGGAGCAAAACTCACTTCACAAGTGTCTCGCTTAATGGCAGCAGAAAACATGGGCTCAATTGTGGTCGTAAGGCGAGGACCACCTGTGTTTGTATTGTGCCGACGAAGGAGAGGCTGATTGGCTAAGTGACCTTTGCCAGGGACTCGGTGCTGCTGAAGGGACAGCTTGATTCCTTTTGTCTTTTGGACCGCGTGGTTGTTAATCCCGGGTAATTTAATTTCTACGCTCCCCCCCCCTTCTTCTCCCTCAGATACACTGGATGACAAAGAAAGGGTGCGAAAATACAGCAGTTTTATTCGCACGCTTCCACCCATCAACAAAGCAACTCTGGCAGCATTAATGGAACACCTGTACAGGTCAGTGCATCTATGGAGATTCTCCGTCATCCAGGTCACGGTTGTCCCAAAGGTGCTTTTTCAGGAGGCAAGTGGACTTTCTCGTTTTTCTTTGAAGACATTTCGCTTCTCGTCCAAGAAGCTTCTTCAGCTCTGACCGGATGGTGGGGAATGGAAGGATTTATATTCCTTGCAGACAGCTGGTCATTTGCCTTCTTTTAGAGAGTCCTTGTGATGATCCAGGGCACAGCACAGAGGCAAAACAGTCAACTGGCAGTTCAAACCGCCCTTTATTTGCTCCAATTTTGCCCAAATGCTCCCACGTTTCCGGCAAGCCCCAGAACAAAGTAAGACACACACACACCTTCAGCAGCCTCCGGCTGCAAGTCGTTTCACGTACAGTTAGATTAGAAGAGTAATTTACTCAAGGCCACGTAGATAACAAGGAAAGAAGCATACATCCAAAATCTAACGAGTCTGTGGAAATACAAGCTCGCCTGAGCAGTTTCAGAAGAGAAGCCAACATTCAATCCGAGGTCTTTGAACAGCAAATCAAGTTTGCCAGCCAGTCCAATGGTCAGAGTTTCAAGGTTTCCAAGCAGAAATCACAACACCGAACAAGAGATCAGAGAGTTATTCCCAAGATCAGCAACAGCACACAGCGTTTCTTCCTGACAAATGCCCCTCCCCACAGCGTCTCCTTAAGTCTCAGTCTCCAGGTGTGCCTTGTGGAGAGGGGCGGGGTGCTCTCCTCTGAGTAGTTGAGCCTGCCTGCATTGTTCCCTCTTCTCTCCACTCTCCCGTGCTCTAGGATCAGGTGGGGGTGGCCCTTGCTCATCGCCTGAACTCTGTCTCTCATGTTCATCCTGTCCCAATCCTGAAAGGTCCTGCTATTCTATTCTATTCTATTCTGTTCTGTTCTGTTCTGTTTATTCTATTCTATTCTATTCTGTTCTGTTCTGTTTATTCTATTCTATTCTATTCTGTTCTGTTCTGTTCTGTTTATTCTATTCTATTCTGTTCTGTTCTGTTTATTCTATTATGTTCTGTTCTGTTCTATTCTATTCTGTTCTGTTTATTCTATTCTGTTCTGTTCTATTCTATTCTGTTCTGTTTATTCTATTCTATTCTAATCTGTTCTGTTCTGTTTATTCTATTCTGTTCTGTTCTGTTCTGTTCTGTTTATTCTATTCTGTTCTGTTCTGTTCTGTTTATTCTATTCTATTATGTTCTGTTCTGTTTATTCTATTCTGTTCTGTTCTATTCTGTTCTGTTCTGTTTATTCTATTCTGTGCTGTTCTATTCTATTCTATTCTGTTCTGTTTATTCTATTCTATTCTATTCTATTCTATTCTATTCTATTCTATTCTATTCTATTCTATTCTATTCTATTCTATTCTATTCTATTCTATTCTATTCTACTCTACTCTACTCTACTCTACTCTACTCTACTCTACTCTACTCTACTCTACTCATGTTTTTTCTAAGATCAGAAGGATAAGCTCTACCTACAAGTTTAGCTTACTGGCCTAAATAGATTTTTTGCTTTGATCCTCATTGTCTATCACATTCTCATCCATGAAGAGCATTTTCTCCAAGGCATCTTCCTGACAAGCAGAAGACAAGGATTGTGTCGAAATAGCATCATGGGAAACATCAGTTAACGAGCTGGGAAAAGATAACGCGTACAATATCAATTTATCGAGAAAGTCTCTTTGAGTTGAACTCGGTTGTCGGAAAAGGCAACCTGTGGCCACATCTGTGCCTATCAACGCCTGCTATTTTTTATTTTTTTCTAAAGAAATGGATTTATTAACTTTATCCACAGGGTGCAGAAATGTTCAGAAATCAACCTGATGGACCCTCACCATCTGGCGATGGCTTTGTCCTCCTGCCTGTTTCAAACCAAGGGACAGACGAGCGAGGAAGTTGATGTGGTGGAGGACTTAATTATAAATTACGTGCAGCTTTTTGATGTGAGTCCTCTGCGTATCAATCAGGGGGTTATAATTCGGCAGACGGGATGAAAGCTTCAAATGCTGCTTCGTGTCTATGCTTGGGAAGGTGGTTTTTTGCTTTTGTTCTTTAAATCAAGCCGGTAAGATATTTGCTTTGTAATCTGAATGGTTCTAAAGATAAGCCAGGGTTTTGTTGAACGGGCTGCCTCCCATCGATTTCCATGAAATATACAATATGGGAAAACACTCGGGAGCAACTGCAACTGGGTGAAGGCTAACATTGTGTTTTTCATATGCGAAAGGTGTTGCTAAGTCTCTGGTGTCATCCCCGTAGAAGTGGCTTATTTAGGAGGTCCAGGAGCGTACGGGGTTTTTCCACAAGCACAATAGACGTGCTTACAAAATGCTTTCTGCCACTATATATACACAAGGGAGTTGGCACGGTCGGCTGGGTCAGTCA